>JACXGK010000489.1:66382-107746 GCA_016801125.1 Novumbra hubbsi
CTGGCTACATCTACCACTGTGACGTTGTCCAGACCCTAGTTAGTGTACCTCACTGTTTCCACAACGGGATGGTTCCCCTGGAGCTAACTGTGGATTCCTGTGTTGCTGTAGGATCTGAGGAGGAAGGCTGCTCGCCTGGTGTCCGCCAAGTGCACGCTGGCCTCCCGGGTGGACAGTTTCCATGAGAGTACAGATGGCAAGGTGACTGGTCAGAGCATCATGTACTGACTGCATGAGTGTTTGTGCGCTTGTGTTCCTTGATCCTGTTTGTGAGGCCTGAACAATAAAGTTGTGCGACGTGAAGATATTTGTCGGGTCCTAACTTACTGAGGTTCCGTTCAGGGTTAGGAATATGAAGATGTGGTATAAATTGCCTCACTGATTGTAACCAACATTTTAAAACTGTTTGTAGGTTGGCTATGACCTGAAGGAGGAGATTGAGAAGAAGTTTGATAAATGGCAGGAGCCTCCACCAGTCAAGACTGTCAAACCCCTGCCAGCACCTTTGGATGGACAGAGGAAGAAGAGAGGAGGAAGGAGGTATGCATGGGTTGACCTTCTGTCACTGACACATTTCAACATGTGCTTCAGAGGAGGTTTTTCAGATGTCCAACAAAATGGTAGTTGAATACTAGCGAGGCTCTGTAATTCCCAATATAAGTTTTTTTATGAGGTAATGTTAAATACGGACTGCTTCCACTCCGATTGCAAGCTGGGTGACGTCCTGTTACTCATCGGGTAAATCATCTGTGCCGTTCATGTTTCAACCCATTTCGATGGTCTCACCCTGTCCAGGTATCGTAAGATGAAGGAGCGCCTAGGTCTGACTGAAATCCGGAAACATGCCAACCGGATGACCTTTGCAGAGGTCAGCACAGCTAAACCACTGTTACCATGGCTATGTAAAGTAAATGTGAACCGGTCTTCCACCAACGCGCCCGTTGCCTGTTTCAGATCGAGGACGACGCGTACCAGGAGGACCTGGGTTTCAGTCTGGGACAGCTGGGGAAGTCCGGCAGTGGCCGTGTCCGTCAGGCTCAGGTCAACGAGGCCACCAAAGCCCGGATATCCAAGTCCCTGCAGAGGAAGCTGCAGAAGCAGAACATGACGTACGGAGGGAAGTCCACCGTGGGTGGCAGGTCGTCCGTCAGAGACCACTCCTCAGGAACCAGTTCCAGCGTAGCCTTCACGCCCCTGCAGGTAGGCTTCCGTTGGGATGGTTTTGTTACTCTTTATTAGCTGTGGTGGCATCCTCGTCCCTTTTGCGGTGGCGTTGTATTGGATCTTCATCCTCTGTTCTCAGGGACTGGAGATCGTCAACCCACATGCAGCAGAGAAGAAGGTGGCTGAGGCCAACCAGAAATACTTCTCCAACATGGCAGAGTTCCTCAAGGTCAAGAAGGAGGGAGAGGGAAAGTGACCTAGTCAACGTAATCCACATTCATAGTTACAGAGAAACCAACTTGTATGTCAATGTGATGGTCCTGACATGTACAAATGGAGTATGACAGACTGACTTTGATCGGACTTGTTGCATCCAGTCACTTATCGTGGGGATTGAATCTGCCATGACTAGGGTGATGTGTTATTGTATATTTGGTTTTAACTTTTTTTTTTCTTTTTCATTCACAACTTTGTTCCTTTGAATAAAATGAAACAATACCCAATTTTGCCTTGTCCATCATTGGAGTTATGGCATTTAACTCAAAAGCTTTGAACAACCATTATTTAAGGAACTTCCTATTTCAGATGTTTGCATTTTGGAATTTCAAAAATAATTGTTAAACACAAAGACATGCACGTGTCAATATCTGAAAAGTATTTTATTAAAATTTCACAATCCTGTTTTGACCCCCATATTACGACAGCGCCCATGCAGAACTGAGACAACTTCATATGACAAAGAACCTGTAAATATTTAGCTTAATTCACATTTCAGCCAGCTATCTGCCCTTCTCTTGCTCAAAAGCCCAAAAATAGAATTTATAAGACAAATCGTTCAAGTTTGCACTCCAGAAAGCACTCTTCCTCCACCTTCAGGAAATAATTCATGTTACATGTTGCCTTGGACAACAGAAACGAACACTTATCACTTGAATCTGCACATACAGGGTTAATCCATCAAGCCAAATTCAAAACCAGCCTCTTCAGAAAATGCTTTGTAATGAAGCTCCAATAAATGTATTCATCCAACTTTTACAACAAAAAACAGGTGGTGAATTAAACATGGTCGGACATTCAGTGAATGAAGCTCAAAATAATCAGGGGTTGTCCAAATAAGGTCTTTTAAAACGACAGGCTAGGGTTGAGTCAAACTACATGCAAGGCTGAGAACAGTTAAGAGACACTGCACAACCTTGGAGTATGTCTACATGGACAAAACACATTCTCTGCTGCTCTCATCTTTCCAGGAGAAGTTCTTGTCTTTGAAGGGCAGTAGCGGCTGGTGCTTCATGATATACAAACCACGAACATTAACAGACAGACTAAGTCAACACCCCTACGCTTGCTTTCAGATTACAATACAAATCATTTATTATTAAGGGCTCAATTCAAACACACTGCAGCATTTACACAGTGTTCTTTTTAAATAGTAAAATGAACAGCAAGTTACTGTATAAAAACGTACAACTACTACCAGAGTAACAAGCCACACCCAGTGTTCATAGACACTGTGTAAACACTGCTGTGGCAGGTTTGAATGATGAACCCCAACCCTTCATCTGAAAACATAATGCCCCAATCACAATGCATTTTCTTGTACAGTCAAACTTGTATGTTAAATATTTCTTTGTAAAGAGAGGGAGGCAGAGACCAGTTCAATTGCATAGCAATTTAATCCAATGTCCGATAAGGCCTCTATCCTCATCAAAGGAGGAGGCCACGTGGTCATTCTCAATCAGAGCATTTTGTTGACCAATACAATATCAATAAAACTATTGATAATCACTCACTATCCTTAATAGTGGATTTATTCAACAAGCATCATAGCGTCTTAAAGGTGCTCTGTCTGCTGTCTAAATAGACCACTGTAGCCCTCCATTCTAAACCCCTAATTGCAGTAAAATCAAGATGGGCATTCCACTTTTATAACAAAATACAATGTTTGTTTCCTGTTTTTTAGTCCAAGGCGTCTATAGTCCAGTTGGTGGTGGAGGTACAGTGTTAATTCTTATGTTGAAACAGAAAAAAAACCCAACAGGGGAAACATGCATGGGGAGCTTCCTAATGTAATGCCACAGACCGAGTGCTCACACAGACAGGCACAGACCTCTACTGACACCCTGCTCCCCCATATGGTACACTACTGCTGCCCAGAGCCCCGGCTACACAGACGGGCTGTACTATCCCCCACACACTGTTGTGCACTACGAGCGCTCTGGGCAGAAGTGGCAGACTATACGGGGAGTCATTTGGGACGCAGGCCTATACAGACGCCACCCTCCGTTTTAGGAGCAGGGTTCTACTACACATCACAATCTCTATCCACAGCATGGAGTTCATCTGGGAATGTCAGCAGCGGCAGCACACGTCCCTCCTGGTCCCTCCTGCTCCCCCGTCCGTCACTGCAGGTCTCGGTCCTCCAGGTACCTGTACTCAAAGGTGAAGCCCTCCTTCTTTCTCTGGCCCCACTTCTCATAGTCAAAGTAGATGTAAGTGCCCTGAAGGAGGAGGACAGTGTAAGTCAGCCATTCTCCTTTTGATGGTGTATCCCTTTGGGTGCTGTTGAACCAATGTTACACACAGAGCCACAGCAGACCCAGGCCTAATACCAGATCATCAGGGAGGGTATAACGGTTGCACCCAGGCCTAATACCAGATCATCAGGGAGGGTAGAACGGTTGCACCCAGGCCTAATACCAGATCATCAGGGAGGGTAGAACGGTTGCACCCAGGCCTAATACCAGATCATCAGGGATGGTAGAACGGTTGCTATGTACCTGTTCAAACTCATCAGTGATGGTCTTGGGTTCTTCATGCCTCTGGAACCACATCATGTACTTGGTGTGGAACCTCCACGACTGCTTCTTAAGAGCCTTTGCTGACAGGTACTGAGCTTTAGTGCCCTAAAAGATAAGAACAGAGAGACATAAAACAGAGATATGAACAAAAAGACATAAGACAGAGATAAAAACAGAGACCTAAGACAGAGATAGGAAAAGAGGGACATAAGACAAAGAAAGGATTAAAGAACCCAAGACAAAGATAAATGCAAAGAAACATAAGACAGAGATAGGAATTGAGAAACATCAGACAGAGATAGGAATAGAGAGTCATAAAACAGATAAGAACTGAGAGAAAAAAAACAGATAAGAACACACAGGCAGTAGTGAAAGAGTGTGACCACACAAGGATAAAGAAAAGCGTGGACAGGAATGAGGAGGGATCGCGTGTTCTACCTCCAGGTAGTAGAAGATGAAGAAGAGGGTCTCAGTGGACAGCCTCTGGTAGAACTCTATAGAGTCTGAGTGGTGAGGAGGCATCTGATGGTGGAAGGGCAAGGTGGGGCATGGATTCCTCATCAGGTATTGCCTCCAGGAGAGACACATGGGCATGTTAATACAGGACAGTAATACTAGTAATTACTAATTAATACTACTACACACCATCTCCACACTCATGACATTCTGCTGCTTAAATGACAAATGGTTGCAATGTGTGGTGCAATGGTAGATTGGTAACGCTCCTGGCTTCATGCACATACATGTGTTGAATTAATATTGAATAGTCCCTACTTTAGATTTCACTTGTCAGTAGCCCAATGTAACAAGTCATAATGGAACAAGTACAAGTAGAATATAGTAATATATAATCAACTTTTACTAATCAAACTCATATTGATATAAGGACAGTAGTCAAACTACTTTTTAAAGGTAATGAGTAACTTTATGCAGTTATTGATTTAAGAGATTCTTTAAAGAATTAAAGAACAAATATTATTTGTCGTTATGGTATATGATTACTTAAGGTAATAGGATTGGTCAGTCTGGCTGTATAATGATTAATAAAGTTATGTGCCGGTGTGTGACACTGACCATGCAATACATGACTACGTAATTACACAATGTCCCATTCTGGGTTTAAGTGACAAACACGTGATTATACAATCAAAGGATCTATCTTAGGGTAACTAAGTAATGCAACACCTTACACCCTACAGCAAGTAACGGAACTACTTACAGTTCCCATAAAGTAACTGTAATTAGTGAGTGAGTTCCCCAGCACTGATTTGGAATGCTAGCCGGTGTTCACGCAGGTGTGACGTTACCTGATCCTCTCAGAGTCTGACGGGTGTGGCATGTGTGTCCAGGCCGACTCTTGCATGGCCTGCTGGTATACCTGGTCCTTAGAAAGGGGCGTGGGGCCCAGGGGACACACCCCCAAGGACGGGGGGATGCTCACCTCCGACAGGGAGGGCTGGGGGGGCGCGGGAGTGCCGGGAGCAGTCGACGAACCGGAGAAGATGTCTGAGCAGAGACGGTGGGCTCATCAACACAGACACTTGATGGTCTCCACAGCAACACACAGGCACTTGTAAAGCATTACAAGGTTTCCCTGTGTTAAAGTACTCTAGGAACTACGGTCTTTATGGTAGTTCTGACAGTACCACTGGAGATCCAAAAGGACTCCCTGAACATCCCCTCCTATGTCTAATTACAGGCCTCACTGACGACACCTGCCAGGCTTCCCACCTCTACAACACTGCTAGATGCAACCCAAAAAGCAAGGCAGTTTAGAGACAACAACAAAAATTAACCGAGGGCCTACTTAGATCTACTTAGTACACGACCGTACTAGATTCAAAAGGGCCCTCGGTGGAAAGGCCTTCAGGCTAGACTGCTGCGTGGGCGATAAACAAATGAGTCAGTCAAGGGGAGTTCAGTGGTTAATGTCTAGGCTACACAGGCAGAATGCGTTTCTCCCCACCATTACCGCCACTTCCCATGTCTATTAACCCACAGCAGCGCCAGGAAGAACATCTCCAGAAACACATCAAAAGATTCTGACCTCTGTCGGTAAGATGCAGGTTGGGGATCTCACCATCCAGTCCTGATGATCCTAGAGCTGCTCTCTCGGCCATCGCCTTCAGAGAACTTAGAGGCTCTGGGGCCTGGGGGGGGGGAGGAGAAGCGGGTGGTGGGTGGAAGGATGGAACAGGCAGAGTGGGGTGAGGGAGAGAGTTTGGACAGTTAATTACAATCAATAAATCCTCCACACGTTCTTCCAGCATGGGATCGTAGTACAAGCTCAGTACCAAGCTCCCTTCCATCCCCTGAATGTCCTGGTAGCAGCTAGAACCCCCATGGCCAACCAGTGACAGCACATACCATCTACACCTGCCGTCACCCTCCCAATCCTTGCCAATTCAAAAGCACTATCAACAACCTTTTATGGTCTCGTCAATCGGGTATTTATATAAAGTCTGAGTTCATGTCACTGGTTTGTGGCGGGGCCACGAATCCAGCCACACGATGATGTCCGTTTCCCTGTAACACGTTGGAGTATGTGGCGTAGCACTATAAACCGACTACCTCATACTTCTTTCTGTTGTGTGTGTGTGAGTCCATGTCAGAGATAACGTTTGTAATTGTACACCGGCACGTGCCACAGCTTTCGCTTTCCGGTGTTGGTCAGTTAAGTGTGAATGTGTGTGTTCAGTAAGGATTTGTTACTTCTGTGCGTATGTGGGTCTCTACCTCAGTGGGGGGGGGGTTTACGCGACCCATAGGCTTGTGTGCAGAAAAAAAATCAGCTCAGCACTTTCTTTTAACCACTTTTGATGATGCACGTGCACTTGCTGATCCTTGACGCGATTGCAATGCAAAGTCGATTCTGAAATAATTTGATCAAGCTAGGCCTACATACATGAATTTTAACCAATTAATATCGTTTGCTGCATGCTTAAAAAATACAGAAAACATATTCCACAACAAACTCTTTAAATGTAATATTCAGAACAGAACAAGAATTAAAAAACGAAATGATCTAAAGCAAAAGTAAAAGCAAGGGCCATTATGCTCACGTAACTCTCTCATTAAAATCAAAATGCTTCAACATTCGCAATGTATTTGATGGTAAACTATTCTTTATTATAGGCTTTGTAGCAACTTCACTCACGTTGCAATATCGACAGGAAAGAAATCATCCTTTTCAAATGCGCAAAAATGTGTTTGGAAACATCAGTTGAGCGGTGCTTATGCTGAATGGTACGAATTGTACAATGCGCACAAGGTTTTTTGTTTTGTGTTGCCTAGGGCGACGAGTAGGCCGGTCAGCTGGTCAGGTGACATGTGGATTATTTTTTTTTTCATGAATTTGAATGTTTTTTTTGTGTACTTCTAATCAAAGAAATTATTATTAATATTAATAGAATTTATTTAGTTCAAATTCTTTAGATTTTTTTGTTCTTTTTTTTAATAAAATCACTGGGACCCATTTTTTTATTCTCGCGACCCACCCGAGGGTCGCGACCCAGGGTTTGAAAACCACTGCTCTACCTGACACTGCTTTCTCTTTCCGGTGTTAGTCAGTTAAGTGTCAATGTGTATGTTCAGTAAGGATTCGTTATTTCTGTGCGTATGTGGGTCTCTACCTGACACTGCTTTCTCTTTCCGGTGTTGGTCAGTTAAGTGTGAATGTGTGTGTTCAGTAAGGATTCGTTATTTCTGTGCGTATGTGGGTCTCTACCTGACACTGCTTTCTTTTTCGTGTGTTTGTGGCTGTTGCCATGGCCCCTGGCGGCTCTGCGGCCTGCACCGTCACCCTGGTCTCCATCAGTATCTGACGGATGTCTGTAGGAAGCTGGGGATAGAGGGCAGTCTCTACAGGTTATTCTAGCGTTATTACAGTGCTATCATAATGCTATTACAATGTCAACTAACTAAGCAAAAACAAAGTCATTTAGCATATTCTTCCTTTGTGAAAGTCCCTGAATAACTAACATTGACATATTTGGTGTCGTGGTGGGGGTATGTTGTGATGTAACCTCACTTGGGGAGAAAGACGTTTTGTGAGTTTGGTTTTAAGCTGATGAAGCTTTTGAAGTTGTGATACTTTCGTAAACGAACCGTTTGTTTCAAAGTTCTATTTCACTCAACCACAGTTGGGTCAAAATGGCAGCCGTGGAGGTTCTAGTGATCAACAAACGTGTTCTTATACTGTTAAATGGCCAACGGTCTCCGTCCCTGTGCTCTCTAAGCCTGAAGGAAACGGGTAGGAGAGGAGGCCATTTAAGAATATCAAGTCTTCATCCCTCAGCCTCACACCACCGTCCGTTCACCCCCTCCATCTGCCTCACCTTGAGGCCTTCAGATGCCTGTGTGTATGAGTGTGGTCCGTTGAGGAGACTCCCACCGCCAGGGTTACTGTCCGAAAACGAGGGTGAAGGTGAGTCGGGGGGCAACGTTATGGAGCTGATGAGGCTGGGACCATTGTCCATGCTGAAAGAAAGAAATCCTCTAAAAAAACAACTCAAAAAAACAAAACAAAAAAACAAGTGTTGGGGGAATCCGACGACACTTACGGCTGACTAGCTGAGGAAATCACAGAGGAAGGCTGGCTGCTGTGCGATTGGCTGGGCGCGCTGATGGCGGACTCCGCTGTGTTCTCTGCCACCACCGCACTGTAACCTGTAGGGCCGCGGGAAAGACGAGGTATTATTACGAAAGCGCAAATCCCAGAACAAGTCCAGGAAAACACAACAAGGCAGAATCCGTGGACATACTAGTGCCTCCATTCTGCTTGGGTCCACTGGGCTGTCTGGCAGGGGCGGCACTCCCAACTCCTCCCCCCGTTGGTCCCATGCTTCCTCCGTTTCCTCCCATCATGCCCGCCAACCCTCCAGGGGCCGCGCTGACAGGGCTGACGGGGACCTGAGGTCCAGGGGCCATGCCCTGCCCAGGCCCCAGGCCCAGCATCCCCCCGGTTAGGGAGCAATGTGACGGGCTGGACCCCAAGAGGCCCAAGCCTGTCCCAGCCCCATTGGTGGTTGCGCCACTGGAGCCAGAGGTGGGGTTGGAGGGGTTCTCCACCGGGACACTGGACTGGGCGGTGTTGTTCAGGCCCAGGCCACCCAACGCAGCTGCCTGGGCGTAGGGGGCCGAGGTGGACCCAGAGATCAGGCCCACCATGGTGTTAAGAGGCGCTGACATGCCAGTCAGGCCCAGACCAGACATTGAATTGGCACAACTGGTGCCCATCATGCCGACCTTACCCAGACCCAGGCCCAAGCCAAGCCCTAAGCTGGAGTTATGCCCCGACGAGGACAGGGGCAGGGAGTTGGGGGCGGCTGAGATGGGCGTGCTGGGCGCGGGGATGGAGGGGGCGGAGAGAAGGGGGTGACTGGGTGGACTTGGGGTGCTGCTGGAGGGTAAGAAGGGTTTCGTTTGGCTCTGCTGGGGTTGTTGCTGCGGAGGCGGATGTTGCTGCACAGCACTGCTGAAGCTCCCGATCAGACTGTTGTTGGTGGGAACCACCGGGGCACCTCCCACAACGTTGGCCATGGAGACGATGGAGGAGGAGGACGACGACGACGACCCGGAGGCGGTGGACGAAGAAAAGGACGACAACAAGGAGGCGGGGCCGTTCTTCACAGGAGACTGAAAGTGACACAACATCCGTTCAGGACAAACCGGAGGAACAGAAGCCTTGACGCACTTGGAGCGATTTGTCTGGTTAAAGAATAGCATCAAAAGCCATGAAAGGCACCAGTAAACCCGTACATCCACACACAGCCTAGAAGCTGTAGAGTACTACGCTCCTCCCCTTGAAGCCCTGAGAAATGAATGGTGAACAAGGCTTGCACCCATTGGATCCTATATAAATAGTCTTCATTTTGTCAAAGACATTAAGGATTATTCATTTTACTGTTAAAATGCATTATGAAGGTTAAGTTACTTGCAACAATATAGAATTTTGAAATAACAGGTCCAGTAATGTTTCTGTAGCATAGCCCCATCTGTCGGACATGGAAAACAATGCACCATTCAACTCACAAGGCCAAGGTGCTTGGTACCACTTTTCTAGGTTCACCAAACACAGGGGGAAAAAAAGGCTCTGAGATCTTGTCAAGTCACAGAAATCAGTGACGTGTGGGTTTGGATTTTACGCCAAAGTGTATTCTTGTGTTATATGCCTTGGCCTTCGTCTGTACATTTGTATTATTCTTCTCACTGTCATTTAGGTTATTATGGGAAATAATATCAGCACAGGAACAACAGCGTTTCATGATACGGATGTAGGAGCTCTGACTCACCTGACTGATGTCGCTGTCTGTCGAGCGGCCTCTCTTCTTGTCCTCCTCGGAGCTCTCCTGTGAACACAAGCGGAACCAAACGGGACATCATGTGTGTGTTCACGGCGGGTTTGTAGATAACACACCAATATCCGCTGATCTGTTATGATTGGTTAGAAAATAAATTAATTGGGCATGTTGGAATCCTGTTTTGTCTGTAAAATGAATTATTCAGCAGATTAAAGTGGAGATGCCTTCATATGCATACATTGGTTAAATAAGCAAGATATGGAAGCAAATGTGGAGGCACGGTCTGTAATGCTCCTGCTAAAACAAAGGAAAGGGGAACTGTTCATTCAGGTACCAATTAAATACGAGAATAAGCAGTGACCAAGCTCAAGGGTCTGGTTATGGTGAAATCATGATTGATTCAAAATGAACATGATCTCACTCTTATACAGAATAACATGTAGCCTGGCTACATCAACTTTGAACGAGTGCCTGTTATTTCTAATGAAACCAAACCGCTGTGAACGCAGACGAGCTTACAGCTGTGCCGGTGGCCGAGGATTGAGGAATGGGAGAAGAGGAGGTGGTGGAGGTGGGAGTGCTGATCGAGTGCAGGAACATCTCGTCTTCTATGTTCCCCTGGCCTGTCGGGGAGGTGGCAACAAGCACTGCTGCTGGAGGAAAAACAGAGACAGAGAGAGACAGAGATGAATGACGGAGGAAAGGCTACTGGCTTAGGAAGATTTTGAATGGTAAGAAATTAAATATGTTCAAACACACATCACCCAGACCCACAGAAACAGATCAAGCACCCCCTGGCTGTCTTATAAACTGACAGCCAACAGCGCTAACATGCTTATTAGAGAACAGCCACCCAAACCCAACAGACGTTTATGAGGGACCATTCATCCAGACCCACAGCTGATAGCATGAGCATCATCATCATCATGAGCATCCCAGGACTCGTCATCGAGCTCCTGGCTGTCCATGGACTCACGGATGTCCTCCAGATCCAGGTCGTCATAAAGGAACTCGTTCTCTTCAAAGTCTGGGTCCTGGGACGACTCAATGTAGTACTCCACATCATCCTTGATTTTCTGGATGGAGTCCACCTGCACCGAGTCATTGTCCAGCATGCGTAGGATGGTCTCCAGCATGCGTATGTGGTACCTATGCCTTTCTATAAACCTCTTCAGCTCCTCAATGCGATCCTGCTTCTACGAGACAGCCAGACAAACAGGCACACGTGGTTATAAACTGTTCCGAGTCACTTTTAAAAACGCCAGTAATCATTCTTGGCCACAGAAACTTCTCCCTAAATTATTTTTCAGAACTGACCTTTGATAAGGAGCTAGGACCAACATACCAAACAAAATAAATCATTCAATATTAGGCAACAATAGCAAGGGTTTGTGTACCAAGACAGGGAAGGAGACTGACCTCTTTGTCGCCTTTCTTTTTTCTGGTTTGAATAGAGAGGGATTCCACCTCACTCTCAAACTGGTCCACCTGCATGTTGAGAGTGTCTATTGTATTCTGAGGGGGGAAATGAGACATAGCTAGCGACAGAGGGGCAAATATCACCACACCTAAGTGTCTATTGTATTCTGAGGGGGGAATGAGACATAGCTAGCAACAGAGGGGCAAATATCACCACCCCCATAGTAAACCAGAGCCAGTGTTCGGAACACAAGACCACCATGCATTAGTCAAATTAACACTGGCTCATTGGTGGTTACCGTTAGCCAGTTTCCCATCTCTTCCTTTTCTCTCTGAGCAGGGTCCACTTTCTGGGCAAGCCCCAGGCCTTCTTTAGAGTAGGCCTTCGTCTTTGTCTCCCGCTCTACTACCTTAAACCGCTCCATTTGCTAAGGAGAAAATGTCAAATAAGACAGGACTGCACAACGAAGTGAAATAACCTTTTCATCTGCGATTTCAAATGTAAAGCCAATATGACGGACCTATTATTGTTATCGTAAAGTATTACCGTCTCTATGAGCTTGCGATTCTCCACTAGCTGCCTTTTGTCTTTGATCTCGTTTGATGCCACCCATGTTTTTATCTGATCCCTCAATCGCTGCAGGAGAAGATGACATTGCAAATATTGTTCATCAGTGCTGACCACCGGTGATACTGTGACAGCATCATATTGGTAAATATTAGCAAGTAGTCTTACCTGTAACTTTTTTATTTCTTTTTTAAGGTCTGCCTCATATTTTTCCTTCTGGTTGGCATTGGCTGCATTGTGAAGCTGTTAAACAGTGATATAGATATTTATTTTGGCAGTGTTTTATGCTCAGTTTAAAATGCAATGTTTTTGAAAGGGGTCCTCACCTTTTGCCATATGTCTTCAAACTGTTCTACACCTTCAGCTACCTTTTTTAAACATCTGTCTATTTCACCTGGAGGAAAACATAGGTAATCTAGTTCACTTTACATACACTCTTATAGAATAATCCAAAATATAGAGCTGGACTAGAGGTCAGTGTACAGCCCTTTGTAGCAAATGTATCTTTGCGATTCGGGACAGTTACCTTGAAGTTTTCTTTTGTCAGCCATGGCTTCACTACGACAATGTCTTCATACCGTCTGTCATTGAGTGATACAGCAGATTAAAAACAATACACACAGACACAATGCATATTTCGGTGTCTGGTAGAAATTGTAGCCAAGTTCCTTGATAGCTTCATACATAGCATAACCTAAATACAGACAATACAAAAACTTTGAGCGAAATGGACCCGTACGTGGCTTGGTAAATAACAATCATGCTGTTTATATTCGCGTAGAAACTATTTTTAATCAAACGGTAACCAGTTATATACTATAGCTGCAAATGTCAGCAACATTAGCCAGCTATCAGGACAGCAGTACTGTACTGTGTTAATTGCTAAATAGCTAACGTTAGCGTAACCAAGTCACCAGCTAGTTTCGCCATCTTACACTAATGAAAATGCAATTGAATACGACAAATGAATAACTTTAGTTAGCGATTATATTTTGGTCACGCAGTTGACGTTTTTATGTTAGTTATTGTTTTAATACCAACAAATGTGCAGTAACGAGCTTAAACAATCACAATGCTAGTTAGCTAGCTAGCAGTTTAGCTAGCTAGTAATTCAGCAACATTTGGGAAACTGGGTCAACCCAACCAGCTAAATTCACATTGGTTTTAGACATTTACCTAGGGATTGGGTTTCTCGTTTTTCTCTTTCAATTAGAACCAATACTAATTTCCCAATATCTTCTTTACTTCCTATTTTTGTTTTCTATTCGTTAACCTGGCTGTACTCTAAAGATGGACGGTAGCTAAAACATTCCCACCCACAAAATGTTGATTCCGCCCTAAACCCTACCTCGAAACTATGATTGGACAACACTCTCCAGCGTCAATCGTCAGCATCCGCAAGTATGAACTTTCTTGTGATGGGTTCTGATATGATCGATGGGTCAAAAGGTAAAAGTTAAAACAAAAACAAATCCAAAGGTTTTTAATAAAATATTTTGTCCTACTAAATATCTAGTCAACATCACGCTGAGAAAAAGTAACATGAATAAAATGTTAACAACATCACTATGGGCCGGTTTCATAGACAATTTAAGACTAGTCTAGTACGAAAACGATAAACTCAATATTTTCTAATCCGTGACTGCGAAACGGCCCTACGAGTATTTTCACAGAAATTTTGGCAAAACAAACTTCCATTATTTACTGGAGCAGAATGTGTGGATTACCGAAGTGCATACACAATAATCATAACCTCTTAACATTTCATTTATATTCTGCAAGGTTCAGCAGAATTAATCTGTGTAGTAGAGCCTTTGATCAAGAGCAGCTTCATCCTCCTTTATCACAATGTCTCAAGCCTGATAAGACTTTCAAGCAAGTCCCGAAGTGCCCAGGCTGTGCAAGTCCAAGTAAATGAATGCAGCTTAATTTCTCCTAATAGCAGGCCCTTCGGACAGTGCCTGGTCAGTGAGACAAAGATGTTGGACTGGGAAAGCCACTGAACTGTGCCTCAGCCAACATGGAGATGTCTGATTCATTCTGTGAAAATCAAAGATTGTGTGTTACCAACATAACCATTTTAGGAACACTGAAAGATTTGTCATATGGATTATTTTCTTCATTGACTGAGTAAAATATGCAATGAGTGTCTGTGTAGAGGAAATGCTGTTATAGATCTCTGCACACAATTGTTTGCACATTTATCAGTAGTATTGGTATATTCATTTGATTTGGATGGACTCACGCACTCATTCATTTCACACTCAGTTTGGCTGTGTCTCACCCACCTGTGTGTCTTTATCTCTCTCCTGTTTTGGAACTCTGTGCCTCTTTTTCTTGGGTCCCACTGTGGATTGGAGTGGAATAGTGGGGGATAAGCTAGGATGGCTGTTCAGCCCATCATCTTCAGCTCCAAGATTGATGTCTAGATGGGCACCAGTCTCTTCCTGAAACAAAGAACAGTGTTGGGTTTAGTACCAAGTCGGGAAAAACAACTTTAACATACAGCTATTCTGTTTTTTGAGTAAACACATTTTGCACAATTCTAAAATGTTATTCCTACCTCAAGCAATATGGTGAGCTGTGCATTTCTGTAGTCATCTCCATGGGCATCAAGGGTTTTCATTAGGAATCTACAAGAAGAAAGTGAAGTTGCTGATGCTTTTGTAGTTTACTCAAAAACCCTACTTTCTTATACATAGGAGGTTTCAGCACTTGTTTTTTCCCCCAGAGTTCTTACAGGTGGACTACAGTCCTGATGCTATTGCGTACTTATTGCGTACTAATCTATGCAAAATAATAGTTTGTTTTTTCTACTCCTTCCTTAACATTTTTCCAATTTGTCATTAGGGGCAATACTTCATCGCTGCACCCAGCAGACTAGAGACAGCTGTTGTCAAGATATGCAACACCATTCTGTTTCTTATCACACTGCTTGCTTAGTCAGAAGTCTAGACCTGAATCCTCCCTCCACAGAAGGCACCTATTCTCCAGCCTACTAACGCAATTGAGTTCACAATGTGGTGCCCAAGCCAACACAAGATGGTGAAAAACAAGCCATCCATATTAGATTGCTTACCCCCAAAAACCTGAAGGGTGCTGGCCAATTGAAAGGCCCTCTGTTGGACCCCCAAACAAATCCATACACAGGATTTGAACACAGTGACACAACTATCTGCCACGCAGTGATGAAGAACCCTAGAAAGCTAATTAGCACAGAAGGTTGCTTCAATCTGCTGTCAGCAAAGCTACTAACCTTAACAAAAGTGTGTAGTATTTTTATTTTATTAATTCATGTGGATATATTTTACTTAGGTTTCCAAAACCAAATTGCAAGTGACTATAGTGTTGGCACAAAAAGCCAATGAAGAGGCCAATAGACCAAAAACTGAATAATACATGAAATCAATTAAAGGGAAGAAAGTACAAATCCTTTTTTTTACCTCCTTTCCTTCTTCATACGACGTGTTATTCTTTGTACCTGGTGAAGACGACCAACAATCTTTTCATTCACCTATAGAGAGACGTGAAAGGAATCATTAACCATGCATTTCTCTATGATGTATAAGTGAGCTCTGGCTTTACCAAAGTGAATGACATGTTCACATGTAGTAACTTGTTCTCAAAAATAGAGAGCGCAATCTGAAGGTACAATAAAAAAAAAAAAAAGCTGATTTACAATCCCACACACACTCAGGTTTCTACAGTCACTCACCTGTTCAATCTCCTTACACCTCTTGCACAGAGCCAGGTACTTCTTTTTTTCCAGTTCTCTCTTCTCCTCCTCCTCCTGTTCTGGCCCTGTTCCCGATCCTTGACATCTGTCCTCCAGCAGCTCAGTACTACCAGGGCCAAGCTCCTCCAAGTGATAAAAACACTGTCATATAGCACACACTCCAGGCCCATATTCCAATGTATTGATTCTCTGAACTGCTATGGAAACCTTACCTCATCTGGGCCCAGCTCCACCCCGCCGGGCTCCAGCTCTGCCTCCAATATGTGTCCGCCAAAAAGAGGCGGCAGGGCCAGACCAGAGAAATCTTCCATCATCTGAGAAGGACGTTTCATTACTTTACCAGGGTATTATTAGGTCATCCCCATAGCTGAAGGTTTTACATTTGGCAGAGTTAAAAGTCGGTTGTGCGGACGGCCTCCTGAGCTTCATGACATTGTGTTATTTACATGGAGCACAAAAACAGATTAGGCATCATTCACGTTCTCAAACTGACAGATCTCTTTGCAGTGCAGTTTATAAATTAGACTTTTGGACTCCATACAGCTGATGCATAGTGAGCCATGTATAACAGCCAAAGATTCTTCAAAGAATTGTTATCTTGCTTGTGAATTAATATATAACATATATACATATATACACACACACACACACACACGTAGAGAGGATTTGATTAATTAACTCAGGTCTAAAGAATTACTTATAATATACAGAGTTCAGCTTTTAAAAACAACGGAGCAAAAGCATTAAGTGTAAAAAAATGCATACGGAAAAAGCAAATGTGCGTAGCAAAACTGCATAATCATTGTGTGCCAATGGAATTTTTTATGAAAACGAAAAGCTGCTTAATGGACAGTTGTGTTTGTTTGTGAAATGTGAAAAATAACTGAAATAATATATGAACACAATATTTCGTAATGACTTCGATAAAAACGTGATAATTACGAGTAGTCTTAATTCCCAACTTCAGTAGACAAATTTAAAATGTTCAAAAGTGGAACTGCAAGAACAGCTGGCTTTGCGGTAATTAACTGAATTAATTCGTCCCCAATCGACTCGACTCTCAGACAAGTGACGCGATAGTTAAAACTAGTTCCTGCAAATATACCGATACAAACTGTCATATGTGCGGCTGCTAAAATGGCTGAGGAACCACCTTCTTTGATACGTTTTTCTACAACTGAACAAGAACATTATCAGCAACCTATTTCTTCGAATTGTGAATGAAACCCATCTCAGTCTCGTTACTCACGGTGCTGGCTGGATGAAGTCCGAAGGATGGCCCAATAATGGGTATCCACATATAGTCACAGCTATTTAATAAATAACATTCAAGAAAGCACGATTCGAATAACATGTCATATCAGTACATCAATGCTACCTCAGCATTAATACCTTTCATAGCTATTCAGTATAGCAAAACTGGTACCATAAACGAGGTGTTTGCAAGTCAATGACAGCTTGCTTTTTAGCTCAGTGGTTATCTAGCAAACCAGACACCCAAAAAAGCCAATTCACACATAACAAATACAACTATGTTTAAGCAACTTGTGATTTACTTACTCTCAGTCAACCGCAACGAGTTACCTTTTCTTATTCAATCGAAATGACTTGACCTGAGGACATTCGAATCGACTATCTTACGGAACAGCGCCTTAGTTGCGCACAACACACAAACCTGCTAGTTAATGTATCTAGATCGTCTAAGCGACACTTCATAGGAGACATCATGCTTACCCCATCCATTGACTGCAGAGATCAAAGTATTACCGTAGATTTCATGCTCTCAAACAACCTTTCTGTGTGGCGCGACTGGCGCAACGTTTATACGTCAAGAATTTTATAGACTACAGTTCCCATGTGTAAACAACACCGGCCAAACTACAAAGGCAACATGGCTGGTCAGTGAAAATTCTGTCTTCATTATCACGTAGCTAGGAAGATTTATTCCTCTCTTAAACGAACCACATTTATATCGCTAACGTATTAATAATTTTAACTAAACATCGAATATACTCTTGGTATGCATATTTTTATTCGCATCGTTAAAGAAATTGTGTGACCTTGGTTTGGGTGAACATACATGTTAGCTAGCTAACGTTACGTTACCCGGTTTGTTTTGAGTGGTTGCTCTACTTAATTCATTTCCTTTCACATTACCTGTTAGTCAAAAGCATAATTAAGTAGTCTGATCATTCAATCTAAATCCCCATAGTCTGGATTGAGCGAGTTTGATGTTTTGATTACTTATGAGTCCCAAACAAATGCGTATTGTGTGTATATAAAGTTTTACGCAATACGAGCCATGCTTATACTAGCTATATATAAATAGCTTTATTGGTCACTCGATTATACGTAATGCATGACAACGTTGCTTCATCTCTTATCTTCTAGGAATTGGAGCCTTCCTGAAGAATGCATGGAATAAAGAACCAGTAATAGTGGTTTCTTGCGCAATTGGACTTTCTGGTCTGTACATCTTATCATGAGATTTAAAACATGTAGTATGTAGTGCTCATATCTCACAATAGTCTTAGTTCAACATTAGTTAAATCATAATGATTCAGATATGACATTACATTTGATAAACTCTGCCCCTTTCCTGAATTTCTATATTTTTTGTTTACTTGGTGCAACATAATGTAGTGATATTTTATGTGTACCTTTCCAGCTGTGTTGATTCCATTAGTGAGTCCCTACACAAAGTACTCAGGAATGATGAATAAAGCTGTGCCATATAACTACCCAGGTAAGTCATTAAACTATGTTTTTCAGATAATCAATAGTGAAATGGCTTTTTAATCTCAAGATGTATTCTCTAAATCTGTGGGTTTGAGGCACTTGCTTTCTCTACAAAATGCTTTGTTGTAATAAGCCTTTTCTTAACGTGTTGTTTTTTTATACAAGCCTTTTGCAAAAACTGAATAGGCATGGCTGCAGGATACTAGGGCTTATTAAAGATTTGAGGAATTGGGTGCTTGCATGGGGAATTCAATTCAATATTTAATAAAACACAAATCATTTGCCTTCCAAATTGTTTACCTCATGATTGCTTTTTTAGATAGGCACATTTAGATAGGTGAATATATAAAGTTATTTGAATATAAACAACCCCTGGAATGTTATAATTTCTTTATGTATATAAATGCAGTCTTTACTTCGCAGAGAGTAACCTAACCTAATGGGCAATAATTTGTTCATAAAAACAGAAATGCAATTTTATAGATCTATAAAATGTATTAATTGCTACTGCTGCCCCCTTTTGGCTGAAACAAACATATCATTTTCTTGTAATTGTAAATCAGTTTTAATGATTTATTTCATGTTCAAATTATGATATTACAATGGGTTTGAGACACAGGTTTTACTCTGCAATTCCATTTTCATCCATTTTGTTCATTGAGCTGTAATGTTGTGTATTTCTTGTGTGTTAGATAATGCAAGATACATTTTTGCTTCAGCTTTTTGACAAATGGCCCCATTCTTCTCAAGAATGATTTGATAACATATGGATTCAATGAATGATGGCAGGGTTGTCTGGTCCTGGGCGGCAAATCAGTCCCAAAGCGTAATGCCACTGTCTCCATGCTTTACCATTGATTTACTGTTCTTCTGCTTAAAGGCATTGTTAGGTGTTCTCAAAATCATGGCATCTGGTGTTGCATCCAAAAAACTCATCTAGCAGTTTTCCCCATTACTGGCAAACTTCAGTAATGTTGAGATTTTTTTTTGAGAAAAAATCTTTCTGACCTTACATGAAGGTTCAGACCAAACCAGACCAAGTTTCTAATCTTTATCGAAAGACTTGAACCATACAAGATACTTTTAAAATGTGTGCATTAATGCAGTCATCTAATGGATTCGAAATGGGCCTAGACAATAATTGTATGGGTTAGAAAAAGCCTTATTCTCCCCTGGGAACTGCAAAAAAAGGTGATGAATACCACAGCAAATTGTGTTATAAGTGACCAGGTATGTAAAGTAACAATAATAATAACAGGAATATGTATCGGTGTAAAGTTGCAGAATCAAAAACACCTGCAGCAAAGAAGCTGACAGCCACATAATATTAATAAGCAATTTGAGGATTTGAGTCCTGGACTGTAATTAACAATAACCCCTTTCCCTTTGCCTCCAGTTCCTGTCCGAAATGATGGCAACATGGATGACGTCCCCAGTCACCCGTCTGAACCTAAAGGCCCAAACCTGGATTGGTTTAAAAACCTGTAAAAGCCCATTCATGTACAGTCCACAACCCATTGTTTCTGTCCCTTCTACTTCTCAGTCGATGTGGCAATTAACCTTTTCATTAAAGAAATACTATATCCGTTTAATTAGGGCGGTGTGTAATCAATGCATTATGCACTCTAACTTTTATGGTCCACGTGGTGCAAAGGTTGGATGGTACTGAGCATGGTGGTTGTATCAGTCAGTAATGTTTTTTAAATGTAAAAAAAACTAGAAAATGACGAGCAGAGGCTATTCGTTATTACACAATTGTTTCATTCCCACTCCATTCTAATTTCATTTAAAAAAAAAAAAGGATTTTTGTCTATAAATCAGTGTGTGTTTATTTTATGGAGAGAAAAAAAACATTATATACCGTTTACCTGAACCTTCTAGTGTGTCCATCTGGGTATTGGTAAATATTTACATATGGTCTATATGTCCCATTCCCTTACCCAGCTGAACTGTCTGTATATTTTCCATGACATCACGAAGGGTGAAAATCCAGTTGTTTCAACAAAATGGTGTTACTGTTGTTTTTCAACATTTCAGAGGTTTATTTCCATAGTTGTACAACTATGCTTTCTAGCTAGTTTATCATGGAAATATCAAGAATGCACAGAGCCCCTAACACATTCATAACATCAGATGCGTCCTGAATATAGAGCCAGAATGTTCAACACAACCTTTGTTTTTTGCGGAAGTGTGTCAAAGTTTAATTAAGCTTCATATCAAAGCAGGGTATTTGCAATTTCTGGATGCAATTTTACTAAAATGGTCACACCCCACTGGAAGTAGAATAATATTTTTAGTACATTTTATACATGAAATATAGTACTCATTCTTTAATCATTCTTTACTCATTCTTTTTGGCATCTGCACTCTTACTTAAACAACAGATACAACATGTTAATTGCAACTTCCAATATAACTAAATAGAATGTTGTTCATTTTTGTTGTTTTTGTACATTCTGGATGTAAAGTAAACATCTGCATGATACATTAATTAATAATATGATATTATTCAATTTCAATGAGTACAAATTCTACTTCCTATGAGCTGTGACCTCAATTGGTACAAATTCTACTTCCTGTGTGCTGTGACCTCAATTAGTACCCATTCTACTTCCTATGAGCTGTGACCTCAATTGGTACAAATTCTACTTCCTGTGTGCTGTGACCTCAATTAGTACACATTCTACTTCCTATGGGCTGTGACCTCAATTGGTACAAATTCTACTTCCTGTGTGCTGTGACCTCAATTAGTACACATTCTACTTCCTATGGGCTGTGACCTTAATTAGTTCAAATTCAAAAGTAATTTGCAACATCAGAATCAACCCTGAGTAAAATATCCCATTTTACATATGGGGCAGTAAAGAAAGTGCAAATTTAGGACAAAAAAAATGCTTTTTTAGCAACGTGTGATTGCGTATGCTTTTGTAATTCATATGAGCTTTTGCATTCAAAACAACAAAGGTATTTGTTAACAATATTAACATTGAGCAATGTTATTTATTGGGTGTTAGAATTCACATAGCATGAATGGCAATCACTTCAGAGGCTATGTTAGAGCACATAGATGCAACTTAATCTGATACACGCAAAGAGGAGGAAATATTCACTGTATATGACTGAAATTATAACCAAGAGCATACATTATGGCTTAATATACCCAAATATTTCAGCCTAAACCCTCAATCTGTCACATCTTAACAATTATGTAGATGACAAGACTTACTAGAGAGATGCTAGACAGAGAAAAGGTGAGTGAAAAATATGACTTTGTACATCTAGTTTACCATTGGCACTTGCTCACACACTAATCCACTTTCCAAATACTTTCTTTGACCATTTCCAAGGTTGACACCATGTTATTAATCCTCATCCTCAACAAACATTCATACAGTTTGGCATAATTTGCACTTGGTAAATATGCAAGTAATATCTGTTAGGTGTCGACTAGACACTAGTAAAAACTAGAGCTAAAGTCCCATCACTTATACTTTTGGCCCACATCAAAACGTCAATTTCTCCAACCCTTTTCCACAAAGAATCTTCATCCAAAACCTTCAACTGCTTCTTACCACCTTTACCTGTCCTATACAAACAGAAGTACGGGATACCCAACAGATGCATTGCTACAGTTGCTCATCTTTCTATACAAAACTTTTTAACAACATTGAAGGTAACTGTTAAAAACAATATGAACGTACCAAACATCTGCACCCACTTTGCAATGCAATCTACTGTATTTGGGTATATCAAATCATGTGAATTCCCTTCCTAACTTTGTCAGTTGATCTTGGAAGTAGATTTCTCATAAAGCATACATCACATATTAACACGTTTAATAAAATAGTAAGTAGTATATTTTCTAACCAAATAAAGGTGTAAAAAAATATGATTAAAAATAGCATAGTAAGTGATTGGTGGTTGTTACGTGTTATTGAGAAAGTATACTATTTAGCTGGAAAGCATTCTTAATAAATCATAACATACAAAGAACACATTACCATTCTTAATGTTTCAATTTCCTGTATCACTTTTTATAGCACAATGAAAAATATCTCTTCGCAAAAGTACTAATGAATCAGGAGCCTGTCCTATTTGACACTTTCTCATAGTGAAGCATAGTATGATTCATTATACTGTTAACTCACTAGCCTGCTAACAGGAACCAGTCCATGAATGGGTACAGGTACAGACTGAAAACCATAATAAAGATTTACTAACAAAACTACATCTAGAAAGGTTTTGTAAAATCAAAATAAACATTATCATATCATCTTGATATAATAATTAATGCACAGGGATCAACTGTTAGTGTTAGCCATGACATTATTATTATTTTTTTTTTAACTAACATCATTGCCTCCCTGACTCCAAATGACAGTCCTCCCCCCTTTCCTCTGTATTCCTCAAATACTGTTCCGGGTATATGCATTTTATTGTATTCACCAGTGAAAAAGCAACATCCCATTTTGTCCAAATGGCATGAGAAATTACCTGAATGTCCCTCAAATGTTGGCAATGATTCAGCTATTTTAAGTATCTTTCCATTGATTGCTTGACCAGGTCCTATTCAATGATGGGTGCAGAACGATCGTTTGTCACTGTCTTCCTGAGTCGGACATGGGCAAATGGGTTGGTCCTGCAAGGAAGAACATGTAGACATTCATGATCTGGGATCAATCTGGATATTTTCTATTGAATTTAAGTTGCCACATTAATTGAAATGTGAACTTGATATGGCCACACCCACAGGATGCAGATTTGGAAATTCATTTTAATTCAAGCAACTGGAGTCATACAAATCAATTCAAAGACATTTTACTTCAACATGACTTCAGACATGAATTTGACTGTCTTTGACAAATTCCTTTGACAAATATCTTTCCAAAGGCCTCTCCTACCTAAATAAACAAAAGATACACTATCATTTGAAATGTTACGATAACTCTTAAATGTTAGTATTTTGTATGATTTTATTTCTTCATGAAATATTTGTTTTGGATATAAAACTAGAAGGATGAGTTTTAAAAATAGTTTGGTAACCGTTCACTATGTCTAGTAAACATGTGCAATTTGGTGTATGGAATGAATTATCAAATTAAACGAAACATTCCACTAAATAAATATTTCCTAACTAAATGTCCAACTCAATTTAGAACTGTACACCAAGCCTAACAGCCAATGTTCCAGGGATGGAAGGACCGCTCTGCAGTGAGTCTCCTACATAGATAATTCATGAGTTACCTGGTCGGGGAAGACGGAGGGGAGGAGAAGTCTGAGGAGAGCTGTAGCCAAGGAGACAGAGATGCAAGCGTTATTAACTCACTACATATTAAATCTGCAATCCATCTTAATTCCTTCTAAATTCATTCCTACCTCTTGAATCAGCATGGACAGAGCCGGTCGGTCGGGGGGGCCAGCCCAGTCGACCCCCTCCCCTCGGAACCTGGGCCTCAGGCTGACCTGCTGGGAGTCGGCCATGCTGTAGGGGCGTGGGCGGAAGGTGCTGACCCTTTGAGGGGGGAAGGAGCATTCCTCCTCTGACTCGGGGGTCAGGGCTGGCAGACCCGGGGAAGCCAGCTTATCTAACTGGCCTGCACTGGTGCTGTTGACCTTAGAGAGGAGCGGGGAGCTGGAGAAATGGGATACAAAAAAACGTTAAGTGTCTTTCTCAACCAAACATCCCGAATCCCATGAGGAGGCATATTGTCCTGACTATTCACATAGAATTAAAGACATAGAGCGGTCATGCCACCTCCTCAGCTGTGCTGTTGATTTTGGTAAAAGCATAGAAGAATGGAAATACTGGGTAGGGCCTGTTTTTCCTTAATTCTATGTCCTTTCTTGTTGGCATGGAGACCTCAAAATGTCCATGACACAGAAAGAAAAACAGAAAAGGGGAAGGATGGTATATTCATGTCAAGTGTCAGCAGGGTAACAGTGAGCCGGTCCGGTACAGCTGGATGGAATAGCTGTGTGGAAAAAGCAATATGGTTTGGCAGGAATGTCTAAGAGTAACACTTGCTCTTCACTCCGCCAAATACGTTGGGAGTTGCCAAATGGGAACTTTTCAAATGTGCTGTAGTTTTTAACTAATACATTATTAAAGACAAATCTGAATTAGGATAGCTTAATCAGTTAGGCTTAATTCATATCAACTAAGCCAAGTAAATTGTAACACACATCACGTAACTTTAAATCTGCATGATATGAGACATTACAGTCAAGATTGATACCAATATTGTAACCTCAGTTTTAATAAGTAATACATTTCTCACAAAAAATAGAGAATTTCTGTGAAATGAGTTACCAGTAAACGCACCATTAAAATGATGAATCTACTTTGTGCCCAGAGTGACAGTGACCTCTCAGAGAACTGTCAGTCTGTACACATTACCGCGGTTCTGACTGACAAGGAAGGGGAGGAGTCCATAGAGATAGGGTTCCTAGTGTTGCAAGATCGTATCCCCACTCTGCAAAGCTAACTTCCTATTCAGACAATAACATTCCGGAATGAAATGGTAACATCAAAACAATTTCTGGTTTCCATAGAGACAAACCTGCTATCAAGGGGCTCCAGAGTGGCAGGGTAGGGCTGAGTGTAGGAGAATGGGAACCAGCCTTTCCTGTCAAGAGAGAGGATGACATTGTTCCTTCATACTGTCCACAAAACAATGACCTAAAACCGCCAGGGACTGCCTGACCACGTCGCTCCAGATAACAGTTGGACCTTCTGACAGCTGAACGGCAAGTCTGAAAACATACCGTCCGGTCCGCTCGTTCTGCCCATAGTGCCACCCGTCTCTAGGCTCGGAGATGAGGAGGCCGAGCGCATCGCCTGGCAGGAAGTGGAGCAAGCACGCCCCGCCCCCTCCGCCACCCTCCGACCCCTCGGGGCCGTGGGCAAACATGGCTTCCACGCGGGACGGACTGGAGAGGGGTAGAACTCTGTCTCTGGGCAAGGTGGAACCTGGGAGATAGAGAAGATCACGCGGGGGAACGCGGGACGAGAGGGGGAACATGCCCCATTAAAATACATCCCACGCGGACAGAGAAGTACATGCTAGTGAACTGCGAGCAAGCCACAAGTCAAAACCTACCCATGAACCCCCCCATCCGGGCGTCGCTGACCGGTCTCCTGGGCAACGGCAGCGTAGAAGTCGCATACATCTCTGCGGCCTTCGTCAGCATGGGATTATGGGACAGCAACGGCGTGTTCCCTCCTCCGAGCCACCCCTGGTGCTGCAGCGACGGGGTCATGGCTCTGGAGAGAGGGGCACTGTGAGGTAGGGGAGGACTGTGGGGGGCACCGAGGGGCAGAGCCAGGCCCTGCAGGGAGGAGTAGGATGGGGAGCCCTGGCTGAGAGAAAGCATAGTGGAGGGGATGAGGCTAGGGGAGAGGCTGGAGGTACTGGTGGCCAGAAGGAGCGATGTCTGCTGGGCTTGGCTGGAGACGGTCGCGGGGGTGGATGAAATGTTGGCAGTGTTGGCAGAGGTGATGGCATTAGCGCTTGTTTTGTTGTTAGCATTGGAGCTAGCTGAGGGGCTGTCGGGCACGCTTGTGTGCTGAGAGGAGCCCGCCCCAGTTCCTCCACTGGCCCCTCCGCTGGCAGCAAGGGAGTGGAAGGTCTGGGGTCCGGGGGAGTTTGGGGGGTCGTCACTCTTGGAAGAGGAGGGCAGGGGTCGCTGCTGGTTTGCACCATTCAACAGAGGGGGGACCTCCTGCACTGACAGCCTCTGAGAGTTAGACAGAAAGTGGGAGAAAAAAGGAAGGAATGTTGTTAAAGCACTGCATATCCTCAGAATGCTGTCTGAATGACAGAACACTCAAATCGCATAGTAATTTCGTTATCTGGATCACATGTCTCTCTACTCCTACAAATATATTGATTAACACATTAAAAGCACACCTGTTCCGGCTGCACAGTGCCCAGCTTGGCATGTCGAAGGAGCTCTGCTATCCCAGAAGCCCCAGGGCCCTGGGGGGCGGTGTGACGTAGCAGGTTAAGTGCTCGTTCGGGTAGTTTAGTAGGCTGGGAGCACGACTGTTGCCATGACGACAGCTTCTGTGACAGGAGTTCTCTCACCTGGACACACGGTGGAATGAGGCAGGTTGGTTGTGGGATGGGGCCAGAAGGACAGAGACAGTGTGTGCGTGCGTGTGTGTGTGTACGTACCTTGCAGTGGTAGTTGATGAGCAGCTTGGTGACGGAACACTGGCGGTCCACCAGGAAGCAGTATCGTCTCCTCTCCTCGGTCAGTGCCGAGCGGTAACCCACGGCAACCAGCGTGTCTAGCTCCGCCTGACGACGACTCATCAGCTCCACATACTGACAGACGTAAGCAAACACAGGTGTGTGTTACACACAGGTATGCCATAACAACAAACACCCACAAACACACAACACACAAATGACAGAGGGAGGACAGAAGGATATAGGGTTAGGAGAGAGGCACAACAAAGACCAACAGGAGGAAACACAACCATATCCTGTCTGGTGAGCAGCAATGACCAAACCCTACATCACTAAATGTTTTCTGTCACCTCCCTTAGCCCCTTTTTACTCCTCCTTACCTTTCTCCTCTTTCTCTTACATGCAGCGCTTTAAAAAAAAATCAGTGTCGCAAGAGCGTCGCTCAATCTCATTCAAACTCAAACACACGCTGGCACACACACACACACTTCACTGTCCCTCGTAAAGCTGTGTAAGATGCTTCAGTCTGGTTGTGTTGTCAAACAAAGCTCCCTCTGTCAAGAAATGGCTGTGTGTCGCCCATAATGTCACACACATCACACTGAGGACATGAAATTCCAGTCGTTGCTGCCGGTTACCTGCATCTCTCTGTCTCCATACTTGTTGGGGTGGCGGCTTCCTTGGCTCTTCCTGCGTAGTTTCTTCAGCTGGGATTGGCAGCGCTCAATAGAATCTGACTTTGACTTCCGCTCAGTCTGATACTTCTTTAAGGTGGCCTGAGGTTATGGGAGAACAAACACACGCAAGAGCAACACAGAAGAACATAAGTTGCAATAGTCAAAGAGAAAAAAGTGGGGAAGAAATAGATCAGCTCACCGTAAGATATTTAATGTCCAAATCCAGCTTCTGTTCCAACTGCGTCAGCAGCTCAGAATGGAACAGCTTCAACTGTAGATTGGATGACACATTTAATAATACAGAATCACCTAATCAGCAATCTGTTCTCACACACACAACCAATACCCACCACATCCTCCAGCTGGACCTGAATCTGTCTATGCACCTCCGCCATCTGGAATAGTGTGTCTCCTGGAATCAAAATAATTATCATTTCAATTATCAACTTCTAGGGCTTTCCATTATAGAAAAATAAATAAAACATACAGGACACAGAGAATATGCAAGCAACGCGTAGGTACATATAGTATGCACATACATATGATGTTGTGACTGTCTGCATCTGCAACGCCTGGCCTAAAGTGTTGGAGCAATAAAAAGTATTCTCATCTAAACTGGAGCAGTTATCTGACTGAATAATGTTATCAGTTCTCAGCTGTCAGTGTGTTAAGGCTGTGTGTCCATTGTTGTCATCTGTCTGTGTGTAAAGGCTGTGTGTCATTTGTTGTCATCTGTCGGTCTGTAAAGGCTGTGTGTCCTATGTTGTCAGCTGTATGTGTGTAAAGGTTGCGTGTCTTATGTTATCAAATGTCTGTGTATAAAGGCTGTGTGTCCAATGTTGTCAGTTGTCTTTCTGTTAAGGATGTGTGTTCTATGCTGTCTGTTGTCTATCTGTAAAGACTGTGTGTCCTATGTTGTCAGCTGTCTGTAAAGACTGTTTTCAATGTTGTCAGATGTCTGTCTTTAACGGCTGTGTGCCCTATGATGTCAGCTGTCTGCGTGTAAAGGCTATGGTTCTTATGTTATCAGTTGTCAGTGTGTAAAGGCTGTGTGTCCAATGTTGTCAGCTGTCTGTCTGTTAAGGCTGTGTGTCCTACGGTGTCTGTCTGTAAAGGCTGTGTGTCCTATGTTGTTAGCTGTCTGTCTGAAAAGGCGGTTTTCAATGTTGTCAGCTGACTGTCTGTAAAGGCTGTGTGGCCTATGTTGTCAGCTGTCTGTCTGTAAAGGCTGTGTGTCCTATGTTGTCAGCTGTCTGTCTGTAAAGGCTGTGTGTCCTATGTTGTCAGCTGTCTGTCTGTAAAGCCTGTGTGTCCTATGTTGTCAGCTGTCTCTCTTGTAACAGAGTAGTTTCTGGTGTCTGGCATCACTCCCTTCTCAATCTGTCACTTCCCCCTCCCCCACAGTTTTCAGTATTACAATGAGATCATGCGGTGTTGTTAATCTCTCAACAATGACCCTACTCTCTCCCTCAGTTCCCTCACTCTCTCCCTCAGTTCCCTCACACTCTCTCCCTCAGTTCCCTCACACTCTCTCCCTCAGTTCCCTCACACTCTCTCTCTCAGTTCCCTCACTCTCTCCCTCAGTTCCCTCACACTCTCTCCCTCAGTTCCCTCACACTCTCTCCCTCAGTTCCCTCACACTCTCTCCCTCAGTTCCCTCACTCTCTCCCTCAGTTCCCCCACTCTCTCCCTCAGTTCCCTCACTCTCTCCCTCAGTTCCCTCACTCTCTCCCTCAGTTCCCTCACACTCTCTCCCTCAGTTCCCTCACTCTCTCCCTCAGTTCCCTCACTCTCTCCTCCAGCTTGCATCTTCTCCCATACTACCCAGGTGTAATACACCTCTCTCAATTCGCATCTCTCACACCGACAGCCGATCACTCACCCAGTAATTCTGACTCCTGACTTTCACTCACCCAGTCATTCTGACCCTTGACTGTCACTCACTCAGTTATTCTGACCCCTGACTGTCACTCACCCAGTTCCATTGACCCCTGACTGTCACTCACCCAGTCATTCTGATTCCTGACTGTCACTCACCCAGTTCCTTTGACCCCTGACTGTCACTGGCCAATTCGCCCAGTTTGACCAGAGCATCGAAGTAGCCCTTGGCTGCGACTGTCACTCCTGAGAGAAGACATTTTAGCAAGGCGAATTACATAACAGGGACCTTATACACCGTTCCTCTATTTGGGATCAGCAGTGGAATGCATTTATGCCCATAAATGAAAAAACCTCATAATGAACCTGTAAAAAGCATAATGTGGTACAAACATGGCATCCCAGCGCCACGCCTCCACTAGAGACGTTGCCATCCCTCTCACCTGTCAGGGCTTTCTCATAGTGTTTCCCCATGGTCACAAAGTTCTTTAGACTGGGGTTGAACTGGTCCATAATTCCCTACAGAACACGAATGAATGAAAATCGTTATTTAGGGCACTTGTCTGACTATGCCTAGATACCACACACACACACACACACCCACACACTGTACCTTATACACGCTTTCTGTCATCTTGTTCACCTCGTCTGAGCGAGACATGGTGTTTTCTTTCAGAATGTGTTTTGTTCTCTAGTCGATCCAGTGAATGTTAGGCCACTAGTCTTTACAGCAGTGTACTGAAGTTCCCTGGATACAAGAAGGTGGACCGAAATAACAGTAGTTGCGGTTAATGAGGTATTCAATACAAGGCCTCCTTACACCCAATCAGCCAGAGATGGCCTAAAAATCAAACATACACACAGAGTTATATGGATGACAGTCCTCTGTGGTCGTGTGCTCTATACTCTTCTGTGTCATAACCCAACCCAAAGAGTTGTTTTGGATTTTGATAAATCTACACCCATGACTTCCAGCAAGTCCAAAGAAAGTTAACCACGGTCCACAAGCAAGTCCTGGAGAACCCCTGTTCCCTGGGTGGCTCCTCATCGACAGGGAGACCTTCCAGAGCTGACGGCTGGGAATGTTGTCTTTGTGTCCTGCTCCACTACCCAATATGGGTCAAAGTTGTTCCTGTAATCTCTCAACAATGACAAAGGAGGGCTGTAAAGGGAACATTTAGTTGAGCGAGTCTTCAGCCATTTATCCATGGGAGAATTATGTCCCCGAACTGCTTTGCTTTCAGCTCTGATTCTCTCTTTGCAGTCCAATGTTGATTCAGCGTCCTGACACTTGTCTGGGATTGGAAAAGTCCCCTGTTCTCATCCGGGTTGAAGTTATATTGTATGTTTGGTTTGGTACAGACTAATAGCAGAAGCCTTTGTGTTACCCTAATGCCAAGTTGTGATAATGTAATTGGTGTACATATTTGCAAAACTTAATTTGTGCAACGTCATTCTTATCCATTTGAGAGCAAAACAAAGAACCCGACAAGGAGAAGTGATAACAACTCTCGATGAATCATAGATTCCAATGACCTAAGGAAAATATAACAGGGCCGACCTATTGGTGGAAAACGCTGAGGGCCACTGAATTATGTTAGACACTCTTTGAAATGGAAGGCTTCTGAAGTTTTCTGAAAATGCACAAGGACATTGCTGTCCTATCTTCAAGAAGAAGCTGGTTCCAATGACCTAACTTATATCTACATGTACATAAACCTCTACTACCTTGTTCCCCTTAATATAAACTCAGTACTTATTTGTAAAGCCAAGCTTTAGTCATTCATTTCTTTTAGTGGTTATTCATTCGGTATGTATTCCCTGTTTTACATTCATATGTATCTCCCCTCTTACTTTGCATTGCTGGAAATGTGCCCGTACATAATTAATTCACAGTTCCTCTACACATGTTGTTTGCAAAGCAAGTGACAAATACATTTCATTTGAGTTACAGACCATGCTAAGTGTTTCACTATGATGACTACGAACTGGGTTCAAGTTGTATAGTGTTAACACTCCTCTTCATTCAAGTGTTACAGCACAGTGGCCTTCGTGTGGGACTATCACACATCTGACCTCACTCACCACCAAGACTCACATAGGACCCTTTCAGACATCATATTGTATCTGTGTGTTAGTGTGTGTGTGTGTGTGCAGACCTTCTGCAGCATGTCTTGATGATGTCAGATGGTGGTCATTGGGGAGTCATATACATGTTGGCGCTGTTGAATAGAACGGAGGATAACATTTCATTCAAATTAAAGTTAACTATGTACAGTACATTTGAGCACATTTTTTGTGTTTTCACCTTCAATTTTTTTTTACAAAATAGGTCTCTGCTTCCATGCATGACCAAGAGCTGACAAAGTATTAACAGATACTTGGAGCATATCTTATCTTAAACAATACAAACGATTTACAACAATTGGTACAACATTTTCTGACTGTATTTGTTGACTGAGAACACATTCTCTGTTAAAGAATCAACTTGTTTGTTTTAATATATTAAACACAATTTGGTTAAGCTGAAGTGCACAAAGGAGCATTATCAATATCGGACAAAATCCAATAAAGTAATTCCTTCATGAAAAGCATATTTTTATATCTTAGGAACTGCCGTAGATATCTGCAGATATGGGCATATTGTCAAGGTCCGAATGAAAGCATAATTGAACATTGTCTCTAGTTCTAGGCAATTTTTGCATGAAAGTAATCCATGTGCCGAAAAAAAACTGTATTCAATAATTCCGTTTTCTTTAAGTAGCTTTTCTTTAACAAGTATTCAGGACATTATTCAGGACAATTATTCAGGACAATATTCTTAATGGCTAAATCACTTTTAAGTAAAATCCAAACCAATTGTAGTTAATGTTAAGTTATTTTGTGATGTTAACACACCATCATTACTTTACCAATTACTTTTAGCTAGTGGTAGATACATTTAGACAACTTCCTGTTATAAAACTGAATGATTGATTACAATGATTGATTAAGGTCCAAACCTTTCTAGTAACAACCTACCAAGATGAAGAAAGTCTCTTTTAAAGTTAATTCTTTTCTTGTAATTCAAAGCATGTTGGTAATTTAAAAAACATTTCTTATTTGAAAAGACAAACTTGCACAACATCAAATATATAGACCTAGTGAATACTGAATATTATTATCTGAACCGTTTTCTTTTTTTTCTTTTTTAGAATTGTAGCTGTTAAAATATAAAAAAGCATCAGAAACAGCTGATACATGACATTCACAAGTGGAAACTGTTATAAGTTACATTACTTTTCAAGGTATTAAACCTGCATAACTAACAACGTGAGAAATACGTAGCATCATGTGTGACAAATACAACGCGCCTGCAAAATGTGCGTTTTAAAAAGAAAGTGGATGGGATTTATAGGTTCAGTTTATATACATTTTACTCCTTTTGAAATAGATTAATGTCTGAAATGCAACATATTCTATCAACCTTGGTTAAGTCATTCACAAGACCTTCCAATTGGTGTGAAATGAGAGACACTTTAAAGTCATTATCTCTAACTTTCTTCAGCAACACCTGTTGATCGCTAGATTTGATAAAACTCAGTCAATTCATTTAAAATGAGATAAGGGGCAAACAAGTTTATACAAAGTGGAATCGTACCTTTTCTGAACTCATTGTTGGGAAAACGGATGACCAAAATTCCGATCGGCTTTTGTCTGATTCGTAAACCCCCTCTTTTCTTCTATTACTTTCCCTTCGTTAGTGGGGGGTTGTTCACTCCACAGTGCACTAAATCTCAATCTCTCCCCCTGCCCTCGTTCTCTCTGTCTCTCTCCCTACTTTCTTTTTTCCATTCTCACCCCCTCCCCCTTTCTCTTTTTACTCACACGAATCCGGGTCAGACTTTTGGTGCCATTCTGTACCTTCTCATTGTAGAGCCGATTATCAACATGCCTTCACGCGCACATCCCGGACAGAAAATACACCGCGACCATGGCATGTAACTCCCTACTGTTAGAAACCTCGCTTGTCTTCCCTTCTGTCTCTCCACTTTCCCTTTCTCTGACACTATCCTGACTCTCGTCCACCCTCTCCCTCACTATCCCCCTCTCTCCCTCTTTCCCACTCACTCGGGCAGAATAACAATGAGCTAACGGGACCTGATCCGGATGAATAGCGCTAAAGAGAGAATGACTAGGAACTTACAAACCAAAGACGGATACATCGCAATTATTGGCCTGCACGGCCTCACGTTCATACTAATTCATTCTTAGTAAGCTTTGGATCCATTTATTATTCACATATTAAACTTTTTTACTCTACAAAGCATACATTACTCTTAAAATATTTTGTTATGAGAAGATAAATCATGAAGATAAAAAAATATTCAACAAAACGTTTTAAGATGACATGACGTACATTTTTAGTACGGTTTTACCGAGGAGAATTATTTGTTTACTGTAGGACTATTCCAAAATTATCATTAGAGTTATTCCTATTTCCGTCTGGTGCCCTCGTGAAGTAATTGGTTGAGGGTAACCCAGGGTAAAAAAGTTGATAAGATTGTGTTGTAGTAGCTTCCATTGACCGACAAGCGGCAGTTGAGTGACAGTGATAATCAGGATGTCGGAATGCAAGTCAAGACACAGGTAGTAGGGGAAAAGAATAGGCTAATTTGGTAAAAAGACCAATTTAGACCAAAAATGAGGTGCTTGTTTGTGCGTTTGTTAGTTTAATTTGTCCTCATTCTATTGACTAGCAGCTGCTTGTGATTTGGGCCTGTGATTTGGGACTCTCATAGGTTGGGAGTTTTGCGGTTATGAAGGTGTTTTATTATCTGCTGGCTGTAAAGCTTTTGGTCACTTGTTCCCATCCTCAGTACTGCTTTAAGCATGACCTAACGCTCTGCAGGGAGATAATGACTTGAGATTAACGGACTGCATCACTACTGACCTACTAAATACAAGAATACCGATCAAACAAATCCTCCCTATCCGTGTTAGTGTGTCATTCTACAGTGACTGTTATCTTTCTAGGAATTTGAAGGGTCTCTATTGGCTGTGCCCTTGATGCAGGTTACCGTCCTGCAGCTGCGTTCTTGTGTGTCAAATGTGCACCTAAGACTAAACTCAGGTATTTGTGCATTTTTGTTTAAATGTAGTATCAGGAGTTACAAAACCAATAAACAATTTCAAATGTATTCAAAACGGGTGCTTTCAATTTGTGACATATAAAAAAATTAAAAGTACATGAAATATGTTTTATTATCATGTCCCTGACCACACAGTGATTATAACAACTTCAACAAATACCAGGGAACACGACTTATGTTTTATTATGGTGTACAGACTTGAGCTGATGGAGTATGTGTGTAAGGTCTATTTGAACATCTGGTGGAATATGGCTGTAAGGTCTATTTTAAAAATCTGGTGGAATATGTCAGTAAAGTCTATTTTTAAATCTGATGGAATATGTCTGTAACTCTGAAACTCTACAGTGTAGTGTGTGTCTGAGACAGTAAAGCGTAGAGTGTGTCTGAGGCAAAGTTGTTCACCGCTTCTCTGAGATGGACTCTACTTCATTCTGCCTAATCTGACCAGATGGGAGATGATTAAGGGCGAGGCACTTGGCTGGCAGCAAGCCAATCCAGATGGCTTCTTGTAGTAATGTATCATCTACAAAACCCACGTGCTGATGTTTACCATGCATATACTTTTTTGGAAACGTGACATTCAGAAGAAAAAAAAAGATTTTGCCCTTCCAGTGAATAAAAACAGACCTTTACAATTCAACAAACATGATATGGGACTCAGCCTAACATTGATCCTCAACAACTTACCAAAATAATCGGTTTTAAAACGACTCTACTGTTGCCTGTCTGTATGGATGAAATTACCCAGCCCTGAGTCTATTAAGGTGGAGGTATGAAGTGGGTTCACCAGATTTATGACACATGCAATATTTTAAACGGATTAAGGTAAAGCATTATCCTCACCAACTTCATCATAACTACAAGCCAATAAGTACTACAAGTAGTACATGCTGCTAGTTGAACATCAACAATTAAACATAGTCAAGGTTCTAGCTGAGCGTATATTTGCTCTCCTACTCACCTGCAGTAACGTGACATCAGCTGGTTGGCAAATACTGAGGTGTTTTAAGGACAACTTTAGACTTAACCACACAGTGTTTTACGTAACTGTGTTTAAGGTGTCTGAAGCAGTGTTTATGGGGGGGGGTGGGTCCTATATCTAGCCCATTGTCTATGTGTGTATATGTTTTGGTGTTCCTCCAGTTAACCTGAGTTAGGGCAGCCATCTGTGGGTTGGAAGGCTCTGTGCCGGATGAGCTATAAGCTGACAGACCAACAGACTGTACCCAGAAGACTAACCAGGCCAGATCCTGGTGAAATATTACAGGAATTTCTCTGTCTGTGATGGTTATAACGTTTGTCATTGTGTGTGTTGATTTTGAACGTTAGTGTGTGTTTACTTCAGTTGGTGTTCTTGCGGTCAGAAAATGATAAAAGTTTGAGGACAACAGCAGATCTTTTGAAGATACTGTTCATATATTAAAGGCATCACGACTTATGTGAAAATAAAATTGATTACAACTCTACATACAATATAGTCTTCACAGAGCGATAAGGAAAGACAGGGGAAGGGGGAATTGAGAGGGACAGAGAGAAAGAGAGAACGAGAGAGAAGAAGAGAAAGCGAGAGAGGCGGGTCTGTTGAAACACTCCCCTGGAGTAAATCTTTCACAATCTGATCAGTGCTTGAGGTTCTGTGGACTAACTAACTGAGGATATAGGAGCAGGAGACCCACTCAGGTAGGCACATGTTATTTCCATTTAAACCAGTGGATTGTGATGATTCATATGGTTTCTATTAACTTAAAAAATAAAATAATAACATCAATGTCAGTTTGACATTTGAAACATGTAATTCCCTCTGATGTGATGCGTGTGTTCTTTGTTTTGGGTAGACCACTGGGTTATCTAGAAAAAAACAGATAACTGATAATACCTTTCCCCTGCTTCTACCAGGTTTACTCTGGTTGTAAAGGTAATGGTTGGTGTCAGTTGTAACTCCATTCCGGGATTGAAATCATTAGTTCAGTATTTTTCATTGGACTACGCATAGAAACATGTGGATCTATTTAAAATGACAGCTTCGGGACTGTGGTTGAAAACCTCACAATGGCAACCCCAAGTTATGAATCATAAATCTCCTCTAGGGTTAAAACACTAATGGGAACTTTCACCCACTGTTGCACTTGTGTACATGGTATACAATACTTTATATACAATAATGTAAAAGTCACTCTGTTGCCAACCTAGCCAGCATATCTGAAAATAGGCTTCTTTTTTGGTCCTCCTCCGTTGGTTATCTGTGCCGTGCGTACGGAGCTCATCACTAACCAGGGGTCTCTAACACAAAAGAAATGAAAACCTTCTTGTCTCCTGACGTGCAATTAGGCTAATTGGGAGATCTGTGAGAGATAATCAACTTAAGTCTGAAAGAACCAAAGGATTGAGATTTGGCGTGACTCAGTTGTGTGGCTCGGCCATCTGGCCCTGCTCTAAGCTGCATGAATCACAGACACACGCACACGTGCACACACACACGCACGTGGATTTCAGTTCTAGTTCTTCTACCTGTTTTTCTATGGCCGTGTGCATGACTGAACTCTTCATAGGTGATCTGGGTCAAGGACTGCCCGGGATTTGGAGCAACAGGTTGTCATTCCATTCCCGATCAAATGATGTCACCCTTCGTGTCCCGCACATTCCTAATAACCGTGTCATAGAAATACATGTGATTGGATGGGATTTGGTATGCTTACTGTTGCCCACTTTACACCGAGAAGTGGTCTAAAATACTTGCGGCCAGGCTGGTTGTTGGTGGAGAACAGAGGCTTTACATTGCAACAAGTTGTTTGCAAAACCACAAAACAATTCAAGTTCAAATGAAAATGTGAGTACAAGTTTAGTCAATTCTGGATAATGTTAAGGGATTCAATGCTCAAAGGCTGTGTTTCTTGCTAATCAGAATTATTTTATTTAGGCGTTTTTGTTTATACAGATCTTGTATGTGTGCGTGCCATTTCTCCTCAGTGACTTTGTTCTATTCCAGGCCAATCCTTTGAATAATCCCTAAAAACCAATTAAATGTGCCCTTTTGTGGCACGATCCCATTGAATCGCCAAGCTCCTACAGAAACGACTGTGGCTAGCATCCCCTCCCCTTGTCTGAGGATCCCTGTAGCGGACATCTGAAAGGAGACTTCAGGCTGGTCATGAGACCAAAGCGCACATTTTATAAGGAATAAATGTCCGTCCTGCATTCTAAACCCTGACGCTTTGCTTGCAGGTGTATTCCACACCGCAAACAAGACACCAGATCACACATTCGAAAATCGCCAAACTGAGTCAAATTGTTCAACCTCAAAGCCTACTAAACAACTCCTTAAATAAGTGGGACACAAGTGCATCTCTGCAATGTTGCTCTTACAAACACTTGGCCTCTCCACCCTCATCCTCCTCCACCTCATCCCCCACACCTCCGCCAGTGCCGTCCCAGGGCCTGAGCACGGGTCCAACCCGCGCTTCATCTGTATTCCCGTTCCTGCTGACACCGACCCGGCCTGCTTTCCTTCCGGGGGACCGGCCATGGGACCCGGGCCAAGTGGGGCTCAACTCCACGGGCCTCCCGTGGGACCCCGAAGCAGCAATGGCTGGTGGGGGATGACGGACGAGGCCAAAACAACTATTTTACACCTGAGGGAAAGCCTAGTGCAGCAGAAAGAGACCCTCCTGGATATGAGGGAGACCATCAGGGAACTGACGGCCAAGCTCAGCCTGTGCGAGGGCTCCAGCGGCGGCATCGGGTCCCACGACGACCACCACGGGCCTCCATCACATCACCCTTATGCTGACATCGATCACCATGGCAACCACCAGGGTCACCACGGAAACGACGACCGTGACGTGGATGTCGCCGGGCACTATCCTGGGAACGGGGCGCACTGGTCGGACCATGAGCAGGACCACGGCGGGAAAGACAAGCACGCAGCGCCGGGGGATATGACATCATCGTCGCCCGAGCAGTTGGGCCGCATGCTGCAGGCCTTAAAGGACAGACTGGAGAACCTGCAGGTACGAGGGCTCATTTAGGAGAAGCATTTCAAAAAGCGGTTAATTGAACGTGCAATTTTAAGGCAACCAGTTGTTGTAGTGTTTCTGAACATAGACATAAAGCGTTCTAGTATCTAGTGTTGTTGAATTGGTGAGGTAGCAAGGGGGAAGAAGATAAAAAAACAACAGTATGTGGAGAGAGGGTGTAGGATCCCGAAGTTAATCCATTGTCTTTACAACGCCGATGCACTCGTCTGTTAGACCGTTTGGTCAAATAAACAAGTCCAGCTAAGCTCTAAGCTTTCCAAACAAATGAAGACAAAACAATCACATCACTTAACCAGCTAACCACATGGAAGCACCACCCTGTCATGCGATACACCAGACAGAGCCACAGATTTTTATAGTAGCCAGGTTCGGTTTTGTTCCGTTAGGTAAGTTGGGTTTATTTTACATTCTTTGCATTGGTTCCATCCAGCCCATTTTCCTGTGTTTGTGTTAGGACAATAAATTGCCTGAAACGGTACTTCTATCTGTTAACGTTCTTGCACCTACAACCCCAGACCTTTCTCCCTTACTCCACGGTGATCTTATGTGTAGCATTGTGTTGCAGTCCCTTCTCCAAGAGATGTATGTAACACAGTCCAACAAAATTGTTGTTTCTGGACATCAAAATAAAAGTGAATGTGCTAGTTGAGTATGGATTAGTATATCCAGGATTTGTCAACTGTTGTTTGACCTTTAGCCTAATAAGGCTGTCAGTGGAGATCAGGATAATTGATGTGGATCTCAGATCTGTACATCTGTCTATTGTCACTTTTCCACAGAGAGATCACGAGTCAACAACGTCTTTCTATCTCAACCCCAATAAACAAAGAAATGCAACTTGGACTACAACATATACAATAGTGTGTTTTTTTCTCCCTCCCCAGCAGTCGAGGAACACCACCAGCTACTCCAGCTCTCTGAAGGAGCTCCTCCAGAGGAAGATCAGTTCTCTTGAGCAGCAGATGCATCACACCGCTGCAGCCCTAAGCAGCAGCCCTAATCACCATGACGATGATGGGGCACATCATGACGATGACGGGCACCACAAAGATCACAATGATCACCATGACGATGGGCACCACGAACATGGGGACCATGACAATGGGCACCATGACGATGGACACCATGACGATGGGCACCATGACGATCATCACAACGACAGTGACCATGACGATGATGGCCACCATGAGGATCATGAAGACCACCACGATGAGCATCACGTTGACGGACAACACGAGAATGAAGCAAACAGCCATGGTTACCTGCAGAGAACAGGTTACCACCCACCGGGACCGAGGTCTGGCCAAAACTCCAACAACAAACTGGACTCTCTTCTGAATAACCTGCACCACACAGGTCCCAAAAGTAGGAAGAAGGTCAAGACCCCTGAGTCCTTTCAGATTAGCTTTCCCATGAGAACCAACTACATGTATGGGAAGGTGACCAGGACCCTCCTGCATGAGATCTTTGCCCTTACCCTGTGTCTGTGGATCAAGGGAGCAGTGGGCCCGGGTCTTGGGACTCCCTTCTCCTACTCTGTACCGGGGCAGGCCAATGAACTGGTGCTGATCGAGTGGGGCAACAACCCCATGGAGCTACTGGTGGACGACCAGGTCAGTTAGACGGGCGTTCCAGAGAGAGGGTTTATGAGTGATTAACGCGACTTAGAGCCACATTGGTGTTAAACCCAATTTCTAGGTGCTGGTCTTGGAAGTGGGTTACCCATTTGACCACTGCATGGAGTGGAGCTTAGATGTGGTCCGAAAAACACAGCCTCTTCTGTCACACCAGAACAGAGGCTCGGGTGTGGTTTCAGTCTTGAGGTTTAGGAGCATCCTCAAAGAGGGACATGGTCTGAGGTCCACAAGGCAATTTGCAAGGCACTGCTCTGTGTCAGCGGTCATGGGCAACCTGGTGGAATTGAGAAGCCCTCCCTGTGCCCAGGGGTGTTGACATTCCTGACCAAAACGTTCCACTCTAGTGTGATTAAATGTGTGTGAATGGGTCTGTGAAATGCGTGTGTGTGTGTGTGAGTGCAGTAAATCCATCCAGACTTAAATGTGTTGGCTGTATTGAACACACCAGACTACATTGACTTTTTTAACCTGTAATTGAATGGACTTCAGCCCAGTTAACAGACACCAATGATCCATTTTCATGTTGTGACGCTACAAGCTGCTTATTACTTCAGGAGTTAGGATTTGAAATAAAACTGTTATAATTGGTTAAAGGTGCAGATGACCAGATAGAAATAGATTTTCATATAGGCTGACATATTTAAATTATTGTTTTTGCTGTCAAATCAATGCCCCTCTCCTCCTTCCCCCAGGCGGTGACTCTTCCACTGTCCATCAGCGATGGGAAGTGGCATCATGTGTGTGTGACGTGGTCAACACGGGACGGTCAATGGGAGGCCTACCAGGATGGAGTGAAGAGGGGCTCTGGGGACAACCTGTCTGCTTGGCATTCCATTAAATCTGGAGGGGTCTTCATTCTTGGACAGGAACAGGTAATGTTAAATCAGGAGGGGTCTTTATTCTCTGACAGGAACAGGTAATGTTAAATCTGGAGGGGTCTTTATTCTCTGACAGGAACAGGTAATGTTAAATCTGGAGGGGTCTTTATTCTCTGACAGGAACAGGTAATGTTAAATCTGGAGGGGTCTTTATTCTCTGACAGGAACAGGTAATGTTAAATCTGGAGGGGTCTTTATTCTCTGACA
>JACXGK010000490.1:0-99613 GCA_016801125.1 Novumbra hubbsi
AGGGTTAAAAAGGTTTGTTTTCGGGGTAAAAACCCATATGATTTGTAAGCAGTGGAATACACCTTTCCTCAACTCCACTTAGTCAAATACTTTGGGGTAAATCTAGTGTTCATGGCCAACAAAGTGTGCCAGTGATTGAGGATAGAACCAGCAGACAATAACACACACTGGTACCGAAGACATAGCACTGGCTTTGATCTACCTCCGAATAATCACACACTGAGTACTGAGCAACAACATGTGTGTCAAGATGGAGGGGGACGGGGGCAAACGGTCTCTTGACATGTGCTGGACAGCCTGTATGTCCTCCCCTGCTAACCTTGCCAATGATGAAGATGTTTCCAAGCCTGGTGGCAAAGAGGTTTCCAGCACTGTCCTTAACGTGCACCACGTCGAACGAGCCGGGATGCCTCTCCCTGTTGGTAATGATGCCGATACGCCCCAAATTGGCACCGCCAGTCACCATGCACAGGTTACCTGAAGGGGAAACAGAGTTAGGGCCATGCTTTAAAAGGGATGACAGTAACAGTGCCTTGTGACGAAAAGTGGACTAAACGTGAATTTTACGTATCGGTACGATCTAGATTGGACTACCCCGCTCCAAACAGATAATCTTATATAGTATTACGGCAACCCCATTTGAACATTAGCCACACATCAATGGAACGGTTCTTAGAGACATTAACACAGCACCAATACAAGGGACGGAGCGTAATTCCCATAGTTGTCCCAAATCAGTCCTAAAAAACAGTTGTACAGCATAAGTGTCTGAGACCAAGCGTCCCTGTCAGCTGTTGATTGCAGGCAGACAGGGATAGTAGGAAACCAGTTAATGTTTGCAGGGGGAACGACAGAGCAACACTGAACAAGCTGCACCGTAACTTATCCTGCTTTGCTAATGGCCATTGAACACCATTCAATTCTTTACAGGTCATTTGTTGTAGGCAGTAGCGGTCCAAGATAACTGACAGGTTTCTGGTTTGAATCCCCAAGCAGGAGTTTTCTTTAAGTACCTTGCGCATGGCACAACCTTCATTGCCCAGGACCCTCTGTTTAAGAACATCAAATGTTCAGCCACTATATAAATGACATACCACAATTTAACACCCAACCAAACATTGTCTAAGTGAAGTCATTTTTAAAAAAAAACAATACCTGTGTCAAACTTGATGTGTTCTGTGATCTTGCCAGTAGCGAGGTCGATGCGGACTGTGTCGTTGACCTTGATGAGAGGGTCGGGGTAGCGGATGGTGCGGGCGTCATGGGTCACCAGGTGGGGGACTCCCTTGGTGCCTACAAGGAGTTTCTTCACCTTGCACAGCTTGTACTAAAGGGAGGTTAAACAATGTCAGTGAGGGCTTCCTGAAACAAATTTGGAGGCCAGACTGGGTAACAAAGTTAAGTACGAGTCTAAAGCTTATAGATTCAGTTCTGGTTTACAAATACTACACTAACAATCTAGTCTATGGCATCTGGTTTCACAATAACACAACATGGAACAAGTTGCAGCAAAATCCACTGTGCTCATGAGCCCATTATCGCCAACATAAAACCTCCCCCGACATTGTTGATTAAACATGAGCCATGCTAATGGTTCAAACTCAAATGGGGTGATCGCTGATTTTACATATTTCCAATACCAGTTTAAAACAAATGTCCCAGACATGTACACAATCCCATTATAAATAATTGTTCCAGCTTAAGTAATACCAAGTTACATAAAGATTCAGCTAAATCCTGTGGTTGGAGCTCAGAACTTCTTAGAGGTATTGGTGAGGTTTTTTCAGCTATTTGCTCAAAACCAAATATTGTCTTCATTGCTCCACCTATACAAAACAGTAACCTATGAAAGATGATGCGTAACACCCCTGGACCTAATTATCTTTCCTAGATAACTCAAATATAATTTTTTCAGTATTGCTGCTTAAAATAGATGTGCCATTATACCACATGCATTATATAAAACAGTATTCCAAAGCGACATTTTAACAAAAGTGAAATTTGAAATACAATTATTGCTGCCTCCAAGCTCATGCCAGTATTTAGCTGAGAACGGACAAGATAATTAATTTTTTGGTAAAATGCAAAACAGTTGCATTAAGTAACGTTAGACTGGTTGTCAAGTGACATAGGTGTTTGGAGTCATACTTGAGGTTAGCTCTAAGTAAAACCGCTGAAACATTTGTATCTGTAACAGACAATTCAATAAGATGTTCAGTACACGTTGAGATCCTAGTAACTACGCAATAAATAAACGTAGTTTCCCTCCGGAGACAGATCTTGGAGCTGTAACTTGGCAACTGAACCCAAGCTACATTTGAGTTTTGAGTACCGTTACGCCAACAAAACAGTGATCCATGGGGCAGGACACTAGTGCTCGTCCTGTTTGGACCCAGAGGAAAAGGATTGAGAGGTCAATAACTACACAGCTGTGCCGTACCTGGGCTTCCTCAGCAGTGATGCGGTGAACAGTAAAACGGCCCTTGACATCGTAGATCAGACGGAAATGCTCTCCAGTCTTTTCAATGCTGATCACATCTACAAACAAACATACAGAATTAATACCCACATCCAGAACACACAGTAAAGAGCCTGCCCATCACGCAACAGTCAGTGTAAAAGCTAACTTCCACTCACCTGCCACTTTAGATACACCTGCCCATAACACACACAACCAATCAGTGTATAATGTGGCTGAAACTCTACGTAGGGCATGCAGAAATGATGAAGGGGTTTAGTTGTTCAACCAAACATCAGAATAGGGTAGAGATTCGAGTGAAAAACTGTTATGATTGTTGATGCCAGCTGGGGTGGTACTAGGATACATCTCAAAGAGCTGATTTTCGACATTAGAATCTCGTTTACAGAAAATGGTGTGAAATAAAATCCAGTATGCAGTTTTGTATAAAAATACATTGAGGCCACAATCGTTCGAACCCACAGAAATGGTCCAAATACTCAAATTACCACGGTTTATAAGAGTGATGTGCAGAAGAGCATCTCTGAACATACAAAGCATTAAACCTTAGTGGAAAAAGGCAAAAGGGGATCCTAAATGAACCGCACATACATTTCAGTGCTACATAGACATCAGTCTGGTCAGACTGATTAATACAGTTTGGGAATGGGGCATTTCCAATGGTGGCTGAGAAACGTTAATGCAAAGGATCGACTATCAACTAAAACCAAGGACACGGCACAATATCAAAGCACCATAATTCAGTAGCATGATGTCCCTTCACCCAGCAATAACCTCCAGTTCAGATATAACTAATGCTACAGGAGTATTAATACTGACAAGTGAAGCATTTCAATGTAAGCAGACTGCATCAAGCAGCATTGAGAGGCAACCTGGTTGTTCCACATCTTCCATGGGGGATTTTCCAATCCACTTCAAATATGGTCTGTATCATGCGTGCTTACACAACCGCATTTAAAGGCAGAAACATCAATAGAACACAGTTTACCTAATATCTTCTACATTAGGCCAATTAAGTAAAATTATGCTACGGTGTCACGTGTCACCCTGAACTGAAGAGACAGTCAAAACACTGAAGTGGGGAAAGCCTAAACAAAACAGAACTTATCTGAAGTACATACATTCCCATATGGGACAAATGGTGTAAGGGGAAAGATTCAGGTATGGCCAGTAGGTTAAGTGGGGATCATGATGCAACATCCACCTGGTCACTTCATCAGAATAAATTAAACACAAAATCAAAGCAACAGTTTAGATACCAGTAATCAGAACAAGAGTCAACCAGACAACAACCAGGCCTTGAAGACCTCAGTAAGAACATCCCATTTCATATCAGCCGGATACACCTCACACTCCCCAAATTCTCCACTCCTCACTGTTTACTCATCAACAAAGTGCAATGTCGCCTTGTTGTGCACTTTAATGCCAGGTTATAGTCCAATGCCAAATCCCCTCCATTGTTCATTAGACGACCAACACCCCACTGCGGTTCCCCCATCAACAGCAATGGGTGATCAAGCCTGGTCAAGGAGAGGTGTTGCATGGTCTGTGCTTTCAAACTGTGATGCCTTGCCAGAGCCTGGAAATTAATCATCCATGTTGGCAGGTATTTAGGTGCCTAAAACCAATTGGGTGTGTATGAAGGTGCGTGTGCCTGGGAAAGTGAGCAAATGCCAGCATGTGGGGCAGTGCGTAGGAGGTATAAGTAGAGACAAAAACAGATTAATCCCTAAAAAAGAGAGAACACAGGACTCTGCATTTGGTGTTGGGCACTACAACCAAAAAGCATAAACACTTGGAGGAAGTAGCAAGGAGTTATTTGATAACCGATTATGACACCCCAACTAGGCCTCTGCTCCTGTACACGTAGCTGAAACTAAACCCCCAAATCATATCTGCCCACCAGAGTGGAAAAGGGCAACTAGTCAACACTTGGCACATTTGAGGCAAGGCTAATTACACAAAGTTACATCTTGAACATTCTTTTTTATTTTTTTATTCACTCCAATCATCTATATTTTGCAGCAGCTATCACCCATCATTCAGAGCCTTAAACAATGTGCACATCACAACGTACACATTTTCATCAGTACGAAAGGCAGACATCTCCTGAAGTCAATACATGGACAAAGTGAGTTTGTTCCACAGCCCATTCAAATGCTTGAAAACCCATACCTGCTTTCAGAAGGAGCTCAGAACTTCTTAGAGGTTTGGTGAGATTTTTTCAGCTCGGTGATCAAAACCAAAGATTGTCTTCATTGCTCAAACAAAGCCATTAGATCAGGCAATGTCACCACTACCCCTTCCTCAACCTCAGTCACCCCCAATCAACTCACCCATGAAGCCAGTGGGGTAGGTGATATCGGTGCGGACCTTGCCGTCAATCTTGATGAACCTCTGCATACAGATCTTCTTGACCTCATCTCCGGTCAGGGCGTACTTCAGACGGTTCCTGAGGAAGATGATGAGGGGCAGGCACTCCCTTAGCTTGTGGGGGCCGGTGGAGGGACGAGGAGCCTATATAGGACGGGCAGATCAGGTTAGGTACAAATAGGCCTGTGGGAAACCAATGGACATACAAGTATGAACAGCAAGAAAGACTAGGAGGAAGTAGTGGCTATGTTTCTTAGGTCAAATAGCACATTTCTACTACATCTGAATAAAGCCAACAGGAAATGGCATACCTCACTCACAACACTAAACTTAAGGGGAGAAAACTTCAAACTCAAATTTACCAGGAAGCAAATTTCAAGTGAACATGTCACAAATGAGGTAGATTCAACATCTACCACTGCCTAGATGAAATGATGCCTACAGCCACAAAATGCTAAGAATTCATACCCTGCGTGCATCTAGGAAGTAACACGTGTGAATTTAGCATGAGCAATAAGCAGTTGATTACTTACGAACACTCCGGTGAGCTTGTCAAGCATCCAATGCTTGGGCGCTGCAACGCGCTTGAGGTGCTTCTTCGGTCCTCGTGCCTAACCAACAAAACAAAAACAAATAAGACACCGGTAAATACTGCAACAACCTTTACATTAACAGCCCGAAGACCTACACTTCTGTTTGTTATGAATATCTATGCCACCTCAATGGCTAAAAGGATAGCATTCAAGTTAGTAATATACTGTCCACGAATTCGAGTTCCGTCTGCGGCCTACACGGTAAAAACAGAAGACTAGTTTGCAATTTTTTTTTTATTTCCTAAGGTTTGCGCACATTTGCCAATATCTAGTATAAGATACGGAAATACGTTTTAAACTTAAAAGCAGCAGTAACATATTTGTTTCGAATGGGAAGAGTTGTTGCTAACTAGTTAGCCGGTGCTTAGGTTGGTCAAATGCATTTTTTGTAATACAGTTTCATAGAGCTAATCACACGTTATTATATCAATACAGGGACTAAACACCACAAAAGGTAAGTATTTACAGACAATCACAGTTATATGTGTAATCCTATACTTATAAAAAGCGATGTTTGACGATGATTCGGCACAGAATAGTAAGAATATACGGCTCACCATGTTGGAGTCTGCGGGAAAAAGGACCTCCCACTTTCAGGCCTTACGAAATAAGAACGAGTACGGCGCACGATTAGGAACAAACCGAATTGGATATATATTGTCCGCTCTCTAGTGTTGAGGAGTAGAATTGCAACAAGAAGTGTTGTTAAACATTTAACATGACGTGATATGGATCTAAATATTGTTGTTGTTGTTGTTATATTCCTTATATTTCAATTGTATGCTTAACATGCCTAAAGCAACGCTCAAGCAATATCTTTCCTGAATATTGATTTTTATAATATGATTCTATAATACATTATAGTGTGTGTATATGTGTCATGTGGGCTTTTCTCCTTCGTGCCTCAGATTTCCTCTTGCTATCTATGTCAGGAAATGCCTGCGCTCACAACAGAGGCCTTCTGTTTAAGCCTCGCGAGATAATAAAGCCGTTATGAAGCTGATGTGTTCCTCTTGCCAAATGTCATGTCACAAATGACGTCTTTATCTCTTGAAGCTTGCTTTTTTATGCTTTAAATTGTCTACTCATACTTACAAAATGGCATGACATGCTTGACCCGTAATTTATAAATGTATTAACAGAAATAAGTACAATATTGCGTCATTTGGTTTCTGTTCACACGCAGGTTCCTTACGGGAGATGAATAGAGTGATAAAAGTTTCTTTGAAATCAAATAAAAACATTTTTCAATCATTGCTACAAATATCCCGTCTTCAGTTACGATAGCTGTAGTAACCAGTATCCTCCGTTTATCATAGGACTTGTTGCACTTAGTCACAACTAGATGGCGACATGTTATAATAAAATATGTGAATTGCTCTGAGCAATCATTGATTAATATTGAATTAACAAATGACGTGAAATGTTCAGATTCAGTTTGTTATTTTTAATTTTTCCCCAACGTAACAAAAATACAAGCACTTAAATATGATCTAGTAATTTACATATTTTCATAAAGATACAAATGAGATGCAGAGACAAAGTGCTAAAACAAAAATCAACCTTGGTTCATGATTCCATCGATCATATAGAAGATAAAACTAAAGGATATACAAATAAAAAAGCATAGGTCCCCTCCACTTCTGTAGGACAAACTAAGGCCTCAATTCAAAAGGTTTGATTTATAGAAAAACTTGGGACCATACAATCAGTGCAGTATTTAATTGACAAGTGATTTATTATAAACTAAAACATTAATTATTTTTCAACATTTCTTTTTCTTAACAAAATAAACACAAAGATAGGTTTTGAGCTATAAAAAAAAAAATCACAAAAGATGTGAATTGTTATAAGGCATAGCAAAACAAACAACAACAATGAAACTAAATGTTATTGCTACAATAAGCTCAAAGTGTTTCTGATCAGAAAAAATAGTTTTCTTGGAGTCAAACCTTAAGGGTAATTCACATGAATATGTCCCCATGCAAGCACAATCACTTACAAGCACACTGACAAGGGCAGAAACACATACACCCTCACAGCGGTTTTCCAATAAGCATGTGATCCAGCATCTACGACTTTAACTATAAAACCCCAATGCACCCTGTTTAGATAAAGCTTCTGTTTTAGGGCTGTAAAACCATTGTTTGACTAACCCAAGTGGTAAAAAAAAAAGTCACAAACATATTGCATGCTGAAATACGCATATAGAAGAATAATATTCAAGAAATTTAAATTGGAACTTTTCCTCTTAATTATTCTCTGAGGAAGCACTTAACCAGAGATGTCAAACCGGTTCCACGGAGGACCCAATGTCAGCAGGTTTTCTTTTTTTCCTTTACATTAATTCCCAGTTCAGACCTAAACAACCAGGTGAGGGTAGAACCTAACCAATTAGTGACCTAATTAATCATTCAAGTACATGGTGAAAGCAAAAACCTGCAGACATTTGGCCCTCTGTGGAACTGGTTTGACACCTAAATAGTCTTCTGAACTGGTACTGTAAAACAGAAAAGTCAAATACTCATCAGTTCTCAAATTTTAAACCCAAACAAAGGGATAGAACAAAATAATGTGTCATTTAACCATCTCATTAACAGTAACCCAACCCCTCCCACACTCATTACATTGTGTGTGCATGTTAATAGCATATAGTTCACTCATTTGACTAGGACCCATTGGGCCTGATACAGGGAATAGGGTACCATTTGGAATGCAAACACTGACTTTTACAATAGCTGAATAGGTAGTGATGGAGGGTCTTGGTTCGGAGACCGCGGGAGATACTTTGAAAAGGCGTGTGTGTGTGTGTGGGTTGGGGGATTAAATCCTTCTCCAGAGTTACCAGGAGGCTGTCACGTGAAGACCACTGACATTAAGTCATTAATTTATTTAGAGACAGCAGGGTAGAGGTCAGGTTACCAAGACAACACAAGCTTCTGATAGGCCTCTATTCATGTCTGTCAGTCTTCTGTCTCATGCATCTCTGCAGACGCGCACACACACACACACAGGGCAATACACAACATGTGCGCACGCTGTTCCATCAAACCCTCTGAACCCTCCTGAATGCAGGAGTAACAGAACAAGTGCCTGTTTCACAGCTGCTATTTCCATTACTGGATCGTAATACCATCCTTTTGCCGGTGTGTGTGTTTAAGAGGCCCATGGGACGTACAGTGAAACTGACAGACAGGCTGGAGGCGCAGTTAAACATTTTTGTCTCTGTCATTTCAATCCCTCAGTGTAACTTCATTTCAGGGGAATTTGGGCACCATAAAGGACAGAATTAAGGCAATTTACTAGGATGTACTTCATGTTGTTGTTTGTTCGCCAAATGGTCACAGACACACAAACATTTTCATTGACAACCCACCTCATTGTGTCCTCTCAGAGAGAAAACATGAAAGATTTCCAGAGAAAATACTGAGACAAAAATACTCTTTTTGGAATTGTTTGTGAGCATTGTTTTTCCTTCTGAAGGTAACCCCCCCAAAAAAGGTTCTGTTAGAGTGGTCCTCAGCTGGTCCACCATATTATCTGTCAATCAGAACTACAGTGACTGAAAAAAAGAAAGGAGGGAACACCAATCCCCTCCTTTCATCCCTCTATCCGGGAGGGTCAGCATCTGGCAGGTACATCTGCAATGAAGTCAAACTCGTTTTGTCCCAGCCATAGTTCTGGTAGCTCGTTGGCGCGGTCCAAACCTAGCTCGATGACCAACGACATCAGAACCTCCTCATCCACCGGGTCAGAGTCTATAATCCCCCCAGAACCACAACCCTGGTTTCCCCCTCCAATACCACCAGGGGTAACCCCAACTAGATGCGTAGCCGAGCCCAGTGTTGCGCCCCCAAACCCTGAGGTGGGGCCAGAGACTCCACCACCACCTACACATCCAGCTAGACTCTGGTAGTGAGAATTGAGTTTCTGGAGCTGCATGCTGGCTATAAGGTGTGGGCCTGAGGTCTGAAGGCAGAAGGGCTGGGATTTGGAGAGAGATGGAGAGGTTGAGGTGTGGAGGGTGGTGGAGGGGGGGAAGGAGCCCCCGCAGGAGGTTTTAGCGGTGCCTGGTGTCACGGGGTAGTGCAGGAGGGTGAGGGAGGGTGACTGCGGCTCATGGTCCTTCATGACAACGTGAGTAGGTGTGGAGAAGAGCAGTGAGGTCATCACCTGGGCACACCTGAGTAACGAGAAAGAGATGGTATTATGATTATGTCAAACTGGGACAAAAGTGGAAGAGTGAACTGAAAAAGCCACAAACAAGGACAGAGTTCGGTTTCTTCTTACGATGACAAGGCATTTCAAAAATATCTAAAAGTATTGATGAGAGACATTACGATTTAGATTGCAGAGTGAAGATAAAGACGTTGCTTCAATAATCTTTAGCAGTCTAAATTCAATTGCTTACTATAGGCTACCCACTAAAACTCCTAATCCAACTAATAGATTTTGACAAGAGACGGGGTCCTGGCTAATTGGCCACAGAAAAACTCAAACAAATACGTTGGTGGGTCATGCCTCAGGGAGAAAAAAAGGGATCCCAAAAAGTGCACTTAATTTTTCAAGAGCAAAACTAGTTTTGGAAATTACTGCCCTAGAATGTTTTCCCCAAGGTGAGTTGTTCAAAACTAGTTAACCACATTGGCAATGGGGTGCCATTTGGGATACAGATAATTAGGTAAATTAACCACTGAAATGCCATCCAGGCTTAGAGTGTGGGGACTGGCGGGGAATTCTAAGAGGGTTAAAAAACAACAGACCCTTTGATGACCTAGTCACATGATAACAAACACATATCACCCTGAGAAAGGAGTTTTAAAGTATGTGTGTGAGGGAAGGATAGATATGTTACGGCTGTCATTGAAGGCAGTTAATTATGTGTTGATCCACTGCAGACACCCCCCTTCCCCCTTCCTGACATACAAACTCCTTCACCCCCTTCCTGCCCATACCGTATTTAGGAGAGAGTAATTGCGATAGGCAGGCATGCAGCTGCACTAGACCTATAGGACACGCGCACAGCCGTCATCTCTTGTGGCCTACCATTGCACAGCTTCTCAGTATTCACCTGCGTGTGTGTAAGCGCTTTCTCTCTGGTCCTTTGTGTTCATTATTCATTGGTTAATTACTGTCAGAGGCGTCCTGCACGTTGGCTCTCACAACAGCTATTACTATTACAAAACGATGGTGACAACAGCCTTAACTTCAAATTCCGTTCCAAATAAATTCTAGAGCAAAAGAAACATCGGACCATGACTTGTCAAATGCCCTGCCATCTGTATATTATCTGTTTTCAATGTATTTAACCTGTATTTGGTCTCTCAAGAAACGTTCTTAATAAAATGCCAAGAAGACAGAAACGGTTGATTGATAATGATTATTCAATCAATTAGCTGATTATTTAGCATATAAACTAATCACATTATAATGTCAATCACAATAAGTTACATGAAACAGCTTTTCCGTAATTTAATTAATAATATCGGTTTCCCTTTTGGGATGCGGGTCAGACTTATATCAAAATATCTTACAATGCCTTTACTCTTCCGTCCGACATCGTTTTTGTCAATTACCCAACACAATAACAATGCATGACGTGGAAATTGAAACGACTGTCAAGATGCACACACCTTCACCATTTGATCCATCTAGTCATGGAAACGCTTTTAAGTGAATCCATACATTTGTTCTGAATAAAAGAAACCCTGCTAAAAGGATATTAATTACCAGATATATGCAATCAGCCTACTTTGCATAAAATATAGCCCACAGGCGACGAGTATTTGTAACAAATGTACATAACAAAATCGACTAGTGAAATTCAAAAAATTGCTCGGCATTTGTTTGCCATAATATTTAATGGGCTTTATAAATCATATGTATAAATGTTTCAAATGCATTTAATTTAACATTGGGTTGGGGGCATGACAACTGCAATTACAATAAAAAAACATTTTAAGGAAATACGCATGTTGGGCAATATAAAAAAAAACATAGGCATATATCTTCTAAAGAGCCTACATTTAACTTATATAAGAATTAACAAACCTTTTAGAAAGCCACGTTCAGTTTAGCAAAGCAGGTCGATGTGAGGAGCGAAATGCTGTGAAGTCCAAATGTACCGAAAGGAACTCCAACTTGCAAAACCACACCAGTAAATGTTAGTCGTCAATAAAAACATGTGACAGTAGTTATTTATATTTAGCAAACACTGGTAAGGAACTGTTGAAAGCTGTAGTCATAAAGTAGGGTAAACGGCAGTGCAGCGTCTTGTCTTCTCTCTTCTCTCCGTGCGCAATAAAAGACTAGGCGACTGACAGAGTTCCCTCAATGGGGTTGTAACTGAATCAAAAGTATTATTCTCTCCTTCTCACACACACAAACACACACTCGACCCTCTCTAGACCCTCGCGGGTGAGACGAGTTTGTAGCAGGACATTACATAATTACGGCACAGATTTCAGGGAATCGGACTGACGCAATGAAATGATCGTTCAAACAAACCGTTAGGTTAATAGTTCATTCCAGTACCGGAGTGATCCAGTTTCCACAGTTCACGTGTCCGTCGTGAAAGCGCTCTTCAGAGGCAGATGTTCTTTATTCTGAACTGCGAGCGCTTTTTATTCTATTATTTTCCATGACACGTTTTTCTCAACAGACATCTTACTGATTATCAATCCTCAATCACACCGCAAGGCTCTTGAAATTAAGGGTGATTTGCACAAAATAAAACACCAAAAATAGAAACTGGATCAGAGACATGCATCACCCGCATAAACACACTGACCCACCCACACGCACGTAGACTAACAGACCCTCAGTGACTAAATCTCATTAAAGAGTTGTCTAATTAATATCTAAAACGACTTTGGTTAATCACAACTAAGTCAAATAAATCAAAATGTTATCTTAAAAAAATACTGATTGGAGAATAAGCTATCTATACTGAAGTTTCACAAGCTTTTTCAGACTTAAATATCCGTAATTGATCGATTCTGAACAGCTAGCATCTTAACATTGTCAGCTAACATAAATTACATTCACCAAGCTAAATCGCTTTCTTTTAAAACGACACGCGCCTTAATTCCTTTTCAGTTAACCACATAAAGGCTCACGAGCATCTGTCTTTATTGTGGTCAAGTCCTTTAAGAGCGCGGGGACAGTTCTCATGTAGATTAGGCATGATGTATGGAAGTCCTCTTTATCCCCGTTGGGAAAACAATATGCAAATGGGACGAACGGTTTTCCATTTCCCATGCAAAACTAGACGAATCGGTAACCTTTCCTGAATTTCTGGCGCACGTAGCCTAGTAAACTGCCTGTGACTCTCGAACTTTAAGAAGCGTGCCTGCAAAAAGCTTGGCAAGAAGATCGCCATAAACCTCCTAGTCTTCAATCTTAAAATTAAATTTGAAAGATAATGCAAACATTACCAAATGGTAAAACTTTATGCAAAAACATGACATTAGAGTGCATTTTACTATAAACCCAGATAATATTGTCTATATAACTGTCAAATTGAACTTAGAATCTAGTACATACGGAAATCTATTTTAAATAGACTATGTTTGACTGAACAGAAAAATTTTTAACAAAAAAGTAAAATCGCCTATCAAGATTAATGTTCTAATGTATAACATTTGGAGATATTGTGGGAGGGACGGTTACATGATGATCAACTGACAAATCTCTAATTAAAATTAAAGCGGGTGATTTGCCTGAAGTAGCCTACTGCTCCATTAAAGTACCATCATAATCAGGCAGTGATTAAAACACAGACCAATAAAGAAAAGCATTGCATTAGCGTCAGGGTGAACTGTAATAATAATTTAGTATTGGTGAAATGACACGTCTGTCATTCAAACTTTATTTCAATATTTAACGTATTTAAAGACATTATAATATACCACAAGATGGAAACATTACGTTTTGCATAAAATGTCGTTGGGAAGTCAATGTAGTCGCCATACGGGCAGGCAGGTGTGCTATTCAACAACATGAACAGGGAATGGAGAGAGATGAGAGTCTGATTTCATTCAGCGGAGGATAGGAAACGGTCTACATGCAGAGATGGTTATTTTAGTGAAGCTGTCGGGCATATGTGGTAGTGCAGGTTAATACTTGGTAACTATGTATTAAGATGAATTTACCATTTTTTTGGCTCATTTGTCTTTACCTTGGCTTGCATTTTATGGCAAACGTCAATCTTCAAACAATAAGCAGCAATAGCTGCCCAGTGCTATGCATAGGCCTAATAAATAAAAAATTATGACATGTGTTATAAGGTCAAGAAATAAGAACTGTTCATATCTGAATTATTTTGTGAATCTTGGTTTGGGCTTTCTAATTAAAAATGATTAAAGGAACCCACCGGCCATTTGATAGCAGCAGTTCAACCTAAAAAAGTACAGTGGCAGCCAGTGTTAATTTTTTGAACTAGTCTTAATCATTTCGACAAGAACCATTACTCACATTGTTTAAACAAATAGGAATTGTAAACATAGTAGCATTCAGAGACTAAAACCAACACCTTCCACCTGTCGGTAGAGTTAAATATAGTGGATAAATCGATCAATAGTTCTATATTGTTATAGTCAAGAAAATGTCCTGTTGCATCTACTAAGATAAATCGACAATATAAGCTCCATTAATGACTTCGACCCTGTCATGGAAATGAAATAGAAGGAATTGTGAATTTGCTCGGTGCAAGTTCACACAGAAAAACCGCTAGCTGAACTATTGGCTAATTACAGCTAATTACGTGAGCCCAGATCTGTGTAGCTTCAACCGCAACTTTGGAACTGTCTTTTTAGTAGTTATAGGGTATTAACTAATATGATGATTAGGCTTAGGGTTATGCCTATGTTAGGGTTTTGCTTTTTTTGTTTGTAGAGTATTCATTACATAAAATGTTTTCCTATGAATTCTTATTATGGTAACGAATCAAAGCAAGACATCTTTCTAAAATGAACATGGCCAAGGGACATTCAACCAAATATTAACATTGCTGTATGTATATTTTTGACCCAGTAGATTTGGTCACATTTTCAGATGACCTCAAATAAAGTAATAAAATAACCAAATTAGTTTTTTGTGACAAAGAAGTATGTGCCCCAATGATTTAATCACAGAAAAATAAGAGTTGTAGTAATTATTGGGAACTCATATCGCCATGACATACATGTTCTTTTGGGCAATCACAATGGTCAGACGTTTCTTGTAGTTGGCCAACAGTTTTGCACACATCTCATGAGGGATTTTGTCCCACTCCTCTTTGCAGAACAGTCATTAAGGTTTCAAGGCTGACGTTTGGCAACTTGAATCTTCAGCTCCCTCAACATATTTTCTATGGGATTACTGTCTGGAGACTGGCTAGGCCACTCCAGGACCTTAATGTGCTTCTTCTTGAGCCACTCATTTGTTGCCTTGGCCATGTGTTTTGGGTCATTGTATTGCTGGAGTTCCCATCCACGACTTATGATGGTAAATAGCCCCATACATTGTCTCTTTAATGCCATGAAGTTGTTCTGCCACCTTAGCAGAAAAACACCCCCAAAGCAGAATGTTTCCACCTCCATGTTTAACGGTGGAGATGGTGTTCTTGGGGTTCTTAGGCAACATTCCTGCTCCTCAAAATTCCAAAGAGCTAGATTTTGGTCTCATCCAACCATTAACAAACACTTTCAGCCAGTTCTCCTCTGAATCATTCAGATGTTCATTGGCAAACTTCAGACAGGCCTGTACATGTGCTTTCTTCCTTTCCAGCCTTGTGTAGGCCTAATCTTGAAATGCGTTTTTCTGGATGGTTTTGTTGTTATCCTGTCTCTCACTGTTCAAATAGACCTACCATTAAAAGACCGTTATAGACTCATCATTTCTTTGTCAGTGGGCAAACATACAAAATCAGAAGGGGATCAAATATTTTTTCCTCCACTGTATATATATATATATATAATCCAATTGATGTTGTAGATCAGTGACATCTTCTCCTCCAAGAGGCTGTCAGGAAATCTTTGAGAAGAAGCAATCTTAACTACAAACTTCTCCTCCTCAGCCCTTCTAGTTTTAGCATTTTCACTACAATTTTTCTAAGATATTTAGCAAATTCAAATTTAAAGAGCGCCTATATCTTACAGTAAGACTTTTCTATATAGGTTCTTCTCCACAAATTAAATAGCAAATCTTTAACCTTAACCTTCCCTGTCTCATTAGTCAGAAATGAGCTAGCTTCCATTATAAAGTTCTACTATTAATGTCAGAATGGTGTAACTACAGTTAAATGAATGGCTTTATGATCTTTGAGGGAAGTGGTAAGGATGTGTGTTGTAACACTCAATTTCAATAGATTTTGATATTAGTCAAAAATCGATTCTGGACAGTTTGGACCCGTTTTATCACTCCATGTGCATAGTCTATCTAAAGGAATCTTCTCCCTCCAAATATCAGTCAAATCAAAACTTTCCATAAAGTGTATCAATCCCACATTTTGGTTGGCCTACCTAATGACCATCTCCAAGCTAAAATGTCTATAGTAATGTTAAAATAGACACCAACCAGCTACAAAGAATTGGGAAATTTAAATAAACAGCAAACACAACCGTAAAGATAAAAACAACTCATCATTCTTATGCTTGGTGTTGTACCTACAGAGGTTAACAATTATAAATACACCCCAAAGATACATGCATACAAGTTAGAGGATTGTTACGTTGGTATGAACGACGTGTTAGACAGGCAATATAATTTAACTTCTGTACTTTTATGACGGGTTATACTCCAACCTTCAGTTTAACAAGTGCAGGTAGTTAGACACCATTTGCAAAATGCATTGCAAAATTCCAAACCTATTCTCACTCACCAATTCACATTTCACACTGTGGATGCACTTGTGTTGTAAGATGGTATTATTTACAGTTCTTAAAATCTGTAACTAAATGCCCTGCACGCTGGGTTCTCCAGTTTTTTTTAATGTAGTGTCTATTGATTGCTCTGAAGTGTTTTTATATTGACTGGCTGTGTGTATTATCTGAAAGATTTGTGTGATTTTATTAACAAATGTAATGGTTTTGAGGTGAGTGTTTCATTTTGACTGAAGAGTTTTGGGTTTTGTGAATGTAGTTTGAAGATTTGGTTCTGTGTTTAAAGTTTTGAGAAAATAGGTGAAGGTTTCAAGGAATGTGTTTTAGAAATTGTGAAAAACTGTAAAGTCAAATAATAATCTGTTTCTGTTTTTCCTGAAGTCATAGAGGAATAAGAAAAGATGGGCTTGACAGTAATGACCTTGTCAACAGAGAGCCACAATAGAGTCTGAAAGGCTTCCCCGAAAGTCGAGGATCTGTGTGCTGAGGGAGCGTCTGGAGAAGCAGGGGAAGGGGGCTGTGGAGGAGTGGAGGACAAACTGGACAGAGTAGAGCTCTGGTCCTCTGTGGTGGAAGGACATGTATAGGGAGCTTCCCTTCTGGAGAGGCAGCTGCTTGACGTCAAGGCCAGCCAGAAAAGCCACCAGAAAGGTACTCTTCTGGACAGACCAATGGAAAACACGAAGGCCCTTCTGAAAAACAGCCAGGTCAGTGCAGCACAGCAGCAGGTGGAGACTCGAATGTGGCAGAAAAGAGCGGAGGAGTAGGAAGTCAGCCCCTCCACGCTGAAAAGAGGCTTGTCAGACAAATGTCACCTGCTGACAGAAATGCAGACCAGGGCCCCCCAGATGAAGACTTCTCTAAAATGGACAGAGTCAAAGCTTGACATCAAAGAGGAGGCTAAGTCTAGAGCATCAAAGCTCAAAAGGATATTGATGATATCAAGGCCAGACTAGAGTGTGATGCCTGCAGGGCCTCCCAGCTAGCCAGAGCCCTGACAAAAGAGAAGACTGCCCACAACTTGACAAGGGCTGAGCTGGTACAAATAGTAGGGCTGGAGAACAACCTGAAGCTCAATATGGAGACCATTATTGGTTTTTGACAGTGTACTGAATTATTTAACAGTTGTTTTTGTTTCTATTATGTAAATAATTAAACTTTTAATTCTTCTAATTATTTTAATTCTTCTATAAAGCATATGTTGTCCCTCAGCATGTAGTGCTACTGGGTAAGTTTGGTTAAAGATATGACCAGCTCAAGGTAAGCTGGTCTCATTTGAAAAAAAGATGATGGCCGAAAAGACTTCCTGCGACCACCTCAAGAATAAGCTGGCAGAAGCAAAAGAGAAAAGGCAGGTCGAGAATACTGCCTGGGACGAGACTCACAACACTCAGCTGGCCAAAAACCTTTCTGAGGTGAAGAACGTCCCTCAGACTGTTGCAGCTGAGCGTCAGGCTGAGGAGGAGCAGGGCCAGAGCCAGCCTCCTGGAGCTGGAGAGGCTGAGCAGTGAGGCTGAGGAGGAGCAGGGCCAGAGCCAGCCTCCTGGAGCTGGAGAGGCTGAGCAGTGAGGCTGAGGAGGAGCAGGGCCAGAGCCAGCCTCCTGGAGCTGGAGAGGCTGAGCAGTGAGGCTGAGCAGAGGTGGCAGGCCATTTTGATCCCAAATTAAGACAGAGGAATTATTATATTGTATTATATATATATATATATATATACATAGTATCTCACAAAGATTTTATTTTTTCATGTGACAATACTGAAGACATGACACTTTGCTACAATGTAAAGTAGTGAGTGTACAGCTTGTATAACAGTGTACATTAGCTGTCCCTTCACAATAAGTCAACACACAGCCATTAATGTCTACACCGCTGGCAACAAAAGTGAGCACATCCCTCAATGAAAATGTCTGAATTGTGCCAAAATTAAATATAAAGTGTCAATATTTTGTGTGGCCACCATTATTTTCCAATTATTTGAGAGCCTGCTATCTTATTATCCACCAGATAATAACACAATAAAACACTCACCTCAAGTGTTTCACCATAACACACCTTATAACTCCCTTTAATGAGTAAGAGAATGAATATCATCTACCTATATCTTTGATGTGGGAAGTCAGTTAGCTATAGTAATCTTTTTTGGGGGAGGGGCAGGCTTGCAACCATGAGAGAGAAAGCTAAGCTAGACTTAAACCCCACACAGTTTTCAAAACGGTGTTAATGTGTGCTAATGGAGAGAAGGTGGAGGAAAAAAGTGGAGAAATGGAGCAAGCAAAATGCAACCGCTATGAAATTCAGACAATGCTTGGGACTGACCTTCCACAATAAACATTTCAGTTTCAAAATGTCCAAAATGTTCAATATGTCCTTTGTTAACGAACATTGGCATAACACAAGCAGAGACTTTGGGTTCTGCCTGGGTTCAACAGTTAAACTAAGCTCATGAGGCATTTTAAGTTCTATACTTCAAGGAATCAATGGATGAATGTCATTTAGGCCCCCAAAAATGTGGCTAATCCAGATTGCTCCCTTAAGTGTAATAGCCTGCCAGAGCCGTTTAACAGATGGGTTCAAATGGTTGCATTATCCGTTGTATCCCCACCTACACATTAAATAGTGCCATTTGTTTCACATGCACTCCAAGGAAAACCACAGCTAACCATGGAATCCATAGAGTATGTTTGTGTCAGTGTCAGTGGAAGGGTGTGTATCTGACTGTGTGTTCAACAGAGGTAAAGAGAGGAGAGGGAAGAGAGTGTATATTCTGCTTACATAACATTCCAATTACAGTGCACTTCTTCTGGCCATGGCCTACAAACTGTGGCCCAAAGTAGTGCAATATATAGGGAACAGGTCAGTTTTCTTCTGGATGTTATGAAAGCTGAAGGAAAGAAGGACCATTTAACAACCATGGATACTTTTTTTTTTTTTACTAAAAGATGTTATTTACATTGTACAGAAGGCAAAGATGAAACCTTTAAAAGAAAATTTTTTTCTCAACATTGTCATACTTTTGTGAAACCAAAAGCAAAATGATACAAAACACAATCCCAATGAACAGTTACATTTAAACATGCCGTTAAAATAGAAACAGGATGGATATCAAATTTGCTTTTGCAACACTTAATTTTAAAGGAGATTAATATCATTAACATGCAACTTCAAAAACGTTGACTGTGCAGTATAAAATAATGCTAAGAAATCGTCTTGTTCATTCACCAACTGACAAGAAAACCGCTCACGTGTCACTTTGGCACCAAGATCATCTAATGCCAGGCTTATGACCATCTTAAAAGTTATCTTAGTTTTTTTAAATAACTTTGCCCAGACTGTCTGTTTTGGTACTTATATCTATTGGGATTAAACATGCAGCACGAGGCAGGCCAGTTAAAAGCCAGATCCCAAATCGACCCCTTAATCTTGTGTGCTTTTGGAGATGAGAGGATATGACTGGTATAAGTATTATGGAGAATCTTACCTACCTTCCAGTTGAGGACAAGTTAGTGCAATTACCAGATTGCTTACATCTGTCAAATCCTCTCAGATCTCCACAAGGGCACAGCAAAATATTTAGCAATACTATTTTGATGAAAATCATAGACTGGAGTGCGCTGTAGTATATAGTGGTCGATTTGGCATTGGGCCTGGGAGGTAACACAATCCCCTATGTGTCTGCTTTACTCATTTAGCACAAACTGTACATTACATACAAACACTGCCTGCCCTGTGTGTTTCCCACACTTTAGTACGTACACGTTTGATAGTTAAAAAAAATACATAAGACTGAAGGACACAGACCAAAAGTAAAACAGGCTACGACAGGACCCATACCCTAATTCTCGGCCCCTGCTATAAAAGCCCCCCCGGAAACATTCAAAGTCATGTTTTCCAATATCTGTCCAGCTCCACATAGACTTCGGTTGGCAAAAGATGGAGCTTCAACATACTGTCTTCATTAGCCTGGCATGTGTGTGTGTTTGTGTGTGAGTTCATTACCCCAGGAGGACCTGATTGGAAACATGAGACAGAGACTCCACGTTTAAACCACATTCTTCAAATTCCCTGTAAACAGAGGATAGAAATGGAAGGAGGGAGAAACAGGGTCAAGTTAAATCTTAGATATACAATAAAATCACAACTGATGCTACACGCACAAACAATGATGCATTTGCGTATCTCTGAATTCAATCGGCGCCCTGTCATCAACAAGATCCACACAACGTCTAGCACCTCAGCCCTGTCAACATTAACTGCGTGTTAGCATTGACGCTAAGTGTAGACAGTGGGCCTGTCAGTGATACATCGGATTTATGCCGAGATAAAAGGCAAGCAAAGTTAGCCTCCTGTTAGTGGGGTTTAGATAACGAGGTGTGTGTGTGTGTGTGTAGGAGGGAGGACTTGGCTTAGCGGTGACTAAGAGTTCAAATGCAATGCAGACTCATCTTTGTTCAACGTTTCAAACACTGTATGTACGGTGGGAGTGATACTGAAGAGGGACCGAAATAGAAAGAGACAAAGGAAAGAAAAATATCATACTGTGGATCTTTAGTACAAAGGCTGGGGAACATTTAAAAGCATATGCTGTGTGGTATGTCTGTTCAACAGCTCCACTGAAAGTTTACATCAACATGCTAAACCCACAATTCATGTACTTCTTCAGCAGGAGATGATATGCAAATGAGGAAACTGATTATGCAAATAAACAAACGCACCACTCCTCAATTGCATAACAACATGATGATGGAAGCTCATTTCCAACCACTGAATAACATTAGTCTTCCATCGTTTTTTCCAAAAGTCATGTTTGATGATTAGAAATCTTTGTTGTGACAACGAATAATGTGCGCAAAGCAGTCGAGCCACGCAAGCTACGTTCAAGCCTTGACTGCGCCGCAGGCTGACAAGAGGAAGGTAGGCCCTGTGGGAAATGCAAATTGGCCAACATCGACCAGGGAGCGGGGAGGCGGCGTCTGCTAAACTACAACGAGTAGTCACGTCTACAGTGAGGAAGTATGCTATCTGGCATTGTCGCCAGGACAACAACCTCTCCCTCAATGTCAGCAAAACAAAGGAGATGATTGTGGACTTTTAGGAAAAGGGAACATGCCCCAATCAACATCAACAGGGCGGCAGTATATCCAGTCAGCCGTTTTTAAGTCCTCTGTGTTTTCATAATGGAAAACTTACAAGGGCCCAACGCCATCAGTGTTGTTAAGTGGGCCAAACACTGCACATACAAACACTCAAATATGCACTTGACCCATACAGACAGATGCACACATTCACTCACATGAAAAAGGGTTCTAAAAGGGATATGTGGCTGTGCCCCGTCATTATGGTTCCAAGTCTACCAATTCACATAGTATCCTCTTCAGAAAGTGTACTATATGTAAACAAATAGTGTTCTACCTGGAATATAAAAGGGCTCTTAAATGTGTTCCCCTATTGGAACAGCTGAGTATAAAAATTCTGATTAATTGGTATTGTCGTTTAGACAATTTACAATTTTGTCGATTTTTAAAATCCAGTAATCAATATTATAAATCTATGCAATTTACATGAGTAGGAGGTTAGAGAGAAAGAACCAGTCGGTCACTGTGTCGACCAATGCAGCTAACATAATAGATGTTGTGGCATTGAGCTGGGTGGCTTTTCGCACACACATACAACACATTCTCTCAGACCTCCAGTGATCACCCGCTTGCTTGGTCCTGCATGGCTCATGGCAACCTTTTCCCACCATGAGCCTAAAGGAAGCAGAAGTTGTAAGACCAGCCTTTACACAAGCTGCAGACGGATGTGCTGACCTGATGCAGGTGTGCTGGGGATCCTAGAAAAGCTCCTGGAGCAGCAGCCGGCAACCTCGGCAGCTTTGCTGTCACTAGTAATGTGCAACTTTTCACTGACTTGAGGATAACAAGTCTTTCTTAGTGACTCGTTCCACCGTACCGTTCAGTCAAATGGTTTGCGCCAGATTTCTACAACATCATTGGTTTCATATGTGGTCCTCCAGCTTAGTGCTCTGACCAAAGGCTGTTTATGTTCACAGAGAAGCCACCCTGTTGCATCCGTTGAGCTACATAAGATAATGCTTATTGCATCCTGTTGGTCATACAAAATCAATATGTTAGAACAATTGAAACAAATAATTGTACCAATACGCGACTGGACTCGTTTCAATGGTGTCAACATTTTAATTTAATTTCTGGAGAATTACATGGTAACGAACTGGACTCCTCACTACTAACAATTCACTACTAACCACTAGAACTAAGTTCTTCTTGAAAATGCATTTTGGATTTTGTTTAGTTAACAACAAGCTCTTTAGCGTTTAACTAACAGATGCTGGGAGAATGACGACAACACATAACTCATATTTTGGTTTTGCCAAATAACCATTTTATGGATGCAGGGTTCAGGTCCACGGTCATTTGCATTGCACCGTGTGTGTTTGGTAAACCAGTCAATATAAACTGTCCTGCTGCATATGCTTAAAACCAGTCTCAGCAATGCAGCGTGCGCATGTGTTTGTGAGTGTGTCCTCTGTGTGTGTTTGCATGGCCCAAGCATCCACTCCAATCAGCGCGCGGCAAAAAGCAACCATGTGTGCTTTTTAATGTCCTTTTCTTCTCCTTTCTCCCTTGCCCTTTCTTTCTTTAACAGAGCCCAGAGTCTCGTAAATGTCCTCCAGATGTGGCCTGGAAATTCCGGTAAAGTGGCGAGCAGCGGTAACCGCGACCCAAGTTATTTGCTGGCTGCGTTTGTTAATGGATCGCAGCTCACCGCATGCCACCCGCTCGCGGGAAGCATCGCGACAATGGCGCAGTAGCGAGGTGTTTCTTTGATAAGGATCTTTGTGCAAACCATTTGTCATCACACTTACACACACATGCGTTTATCAACACCTCTAACAGTTAATGAGCTAGCTGTCCGAGCCCTTGCTGATAAGGTCTGAGCTGTGCACGGCTGCTGCCCCCCCCCTGCCCCATGTGCTGCACCACCAGCTCTGGGCTAATAGTGCACACTAAACAGGGCGTAGAATGGCTTTTGATCAAACAATGGTTGGTTTATCTGTGCACTGGGAAATCACACATTCCCCCTGCTCACAAACACAAGACAACGCGGTAAATAAACCGATAAACAAACAGCGAAGAGAGAGGTTCCAGCTTCTGCTGCAGTTGCGGTGAGGCGCAAACTCCTGTTTAATTAGCGGATCTCAGCCCTCGGAACCCTTTTATCCCGGTGCAAGTCCTGTCAAAACGGGCCACCAAGAACAGACTGACAAATCTAATCTGCAAGCGTGATTAAACGTTCACAGAGACTTCTGCGGAGAAATGAGCCAGCCACCCTTCCCCTCACTTAGCCTCGGGGGGCTGTGGCAAACCCCTTGCTACAGATTAGACTGCATGGGGACGTGGGCTCTACGTGTCTCTAAGGAAGGTTGGTCCACGCTATCGCAAAGGGGTTTGTTTGCTGCAGTCATTTATACTGTGAACAGCCTCATCCCAATGCTGCTCAATTGGGTTGAGGTCTGTGGTCTGTGCAGGCCAATTCGCTGTCATGTTCCTGGAAATGTTCTGAGACAACATGTGCTTTGGGACACGGTGCATTATCTTGCCCATGTGATGAAGGCTGAACTATAGTCGTGATGGGATGCACCTGGTCTGCAACAATGTTAAGATGCACTGTGGCGTTTAAACATTGCTCAAATCGTGTGCCAGGAAGAGGTCAAGCGTGTGCCAGGAACATTCCCCCACCCACTATCGACACCAGCAGGATGGATGCATAAAATCAAGCTGCTTAAGCCAAATACAGCCATCAGAATAAGAGGAACCAGAAGTGGTCAGACTAAACAATGGGTTTTTAGCACCTAACCATCACATTTCGGTTCTTACGTGACCACCTGCTGCTGCTTGTTATTAGCTAATAGGCCTGGAACTCGTATGGTCGACTAATGTAACTGCCGATCTTTCTGAGCACTGACAAGCATTTCCCATATGCTCTCCTGTGACTTTATTTGCCAACTCCTTTTTCCTCCCTTTCCAAACCCAATTTTGTCATTCTGCTCACAGCCCAGGATCTAGTACGGGTAGAAGAGATTTCTCCGCCCAACAACCACGATGAAGCTTACCGGCACACAACCCACTGCAAAGAGTCGCTAGAGAGCGGTAAGACAAGGCAGGCATGCCAGACATCCGCATACCAACCCCAGACGGCAAAGAGCCAATTCGCACCGCCCTTTGCGGGGACCCCCCGAACACTGTCGGTATGCCGCAACTAGGATAGAAACTTGCCGCAATAACGCAGCTGTACTACGAGTCAGTGACTTATGTTGCAACACCCACCAGACGCCTGTCGGCCTGCTTGCATAAGCAGAGGCCAGGCCAAGTGGCTCACTGTCTATGCGAGCTGTACGTTTCCACGAATGCGCTGATGTGCCTGACGAAGCTGATGAAGCCGATGAGGGAGGATCCCATGACAACTGTACAACCTTAAAGTGGCAACTACCAGCAAACTGGCAGGGCAAGAAAGTAGACCACACTGCCAAGCCACGGCACACGCGTCTAGTGTGTCAGGAAGACTCCAGCTCAGGGCTCAGGGCGGGATAACCATAGGCCTGTGCAGTGTGTTAACCAGGCCAGACGAGCGGTTCAAAGGGCTTCCCTTGTTTGGGAGCCATGGCTCGTAAACACAACTTTTCCCTGGGTTGGGAACACTTGTAAACACTGGTTTCCAGTCCGCACTTCGGCAACAGCCAACCAACCACACACACAATGGCTGAGTGCATGGTGTGTGAGAACGAGGACGTTAAACAGACGTGACGGGGTAAAAGCAGGACCCGGTGAACCCGTGGAAAGGAGGAGGAAGAGGGGAGAAAGAGAGAGCGGAAGGAGGGACATAACCTTCATTTAAATGCATCGTTTTAATGCCCCCTTGAAAGAAAAAAGGGAGAGACAGAAGGGAGATGGAGAGGAGAGTGAGAAGAGGGGAGGGTTAGTGAGGGAAGGGTGGAGAAAGAAAGAGAGAGAGAGAAGAGGAAACGAAGGATCTCTGAACTGAACAAGGAGCAGATGTTACACTAGACGAACGCACGTTCTGTCTGCCTTTCATTTTACCCCTTACTCCTTCTCTACAGCCTCCTTCCACAGTTCCTACCTCCTTCCTAGCTACTCCTTAGCCTTCATCTATAATCCCTACCTCCTCTTTATCCATCCTACTTGCTAGTACATTATGTGGGGCATGATTTCTAACTGAATTATAAAACGAGTTAAAGTAAAAAGTGCTTTTGATACAGGTAACACATAACTGATTTTGAGGTAGAGCCAATGTCTAATACATTGTAGTATTTAGTTAATGTGATGTAGTTAGCGCCATTACAAATAATTAGGCTAAACATTCTCAACAACTGAGCAACATTTTCTTAATAGCCATGCTGTTGTGTAAGTGGAACGATATCGTTCTTCATTTGAGTTCAAATTAACATTAAAAAACCCATCACGTATTCAAACAAACCAATATAAATAGCCAAAAACAAAACATCAAGTATTACTTATGCAGTCATAAATTACCTCAAGCAAAGAAATCGTACATTGGCAAACTTTCATGCATAAAATTAAGGGATTAATCAAGTAAACTGTAAAAGAAAACTGTTGAGACTGACGTTTTGTTGGACAGAAAAACTGATGACAGACGTAAGACTGTGTGACATGAAACCCATTCGTAAAACCAAAGTTCACGAGGTGGATGTTGCAGTCAAAATCGCATATTCAATCATCATTCGACTGATCTCGCAGACCTACTCATAACTGCCTAGCATAGTCCCTACCCCCGTTCGGACAATAGTCTCTTCCCCCTTGTTAGACATGGTCCCTTCTAAAGACAAGCAGTTCCCACTTAGTTGACTAATTCAAACCAGGCATTTTGTCTGCAAGTCTACATGCAGAAAGACTGCTGGTGCGTACTTGTTGCATTACTGTAACTTCTCAACCCTCCGCGCATTACCGACAAAAAGAAGGAAGTGTCTACTGACATTCCAAATCACCAGAAACATCAAACACACATGCCATTTCACAAGGAGCTGAACAGCCCATCCAGGCTAACTTGGAGGTGGGTGGCATGATTTGAGGTTAGTGGAAAGGTCAAGTCAAAGTCTTCATTGTCAAATGCACAAAATAACAGTGTCATTCTGAGCATTGAAATTCCTCATGACATGGCAGAAGTAATCTACAAGGTTAGCGTTAGGTGAACAGTTGAGGTGTCTATTTGGGGTGCAGTTAAATCTTGCTACATGTTGTGGGGTGTGGGGAGGTTGGGCATGCAGACAGCTCTGGTTCAAAATGTTTCTTTGAATAAAAGGTCTGGACAGTAAAATAAAACAGGAAATTAACTTTCTGTCTTTAAAATAAAGCAGTCACATCCGGACTCAACAAAAGAAAGCAGTTTGGTGTGTATGTGTGTGTGCATGTTCGAGTGTTGATTGTCTGACTAATGTTTCCTGGTTGTAGTCGGTAATTGTGTGTTCAGGCTGCGGTCATGCCGTCTGATACCTTTGATGGTGGAGATGACCGTGTCCAGGTGTTTGGTCTCGTTGCGGTCCGGCCGACAGCTGGGACTGATCTCCAGGCAGTAGTCGGGACCGTACTCAGTGAAGAACTGGTTGTAAACAATAGCACAGAGAAGCAGTGACTCCAGTTAGTTGAGATAACAATACACCTCAGGCAAGAAACATACAAGTAAGGGTTGTGTCAGTCACCATGAAAAAAAGAAACAACAACAAAATGTAGACAAACAAAGTCCTGCAGACTTTGAGTTTTCTCATTTTAACTTCTAATAGATGTTTTGGGGCATATTCAGTTTAATCTAAAAAGAGTACTGCAAAGATAAAAACAACATACTTATACCATATCCTGTTTAACACTCACAACAAATGGTTTTATGTCTAAACATCCATATCTATTTATTTCACTAAGTCAAACGATTAAGAAAGAATTATAATTTATAAAGACCTGACCAAAGGCATAACCATCCCTAAATCCTGACCAGCCTCCCAGTCCCTGCAATGGAGAAGCTACCCCACAGCATAATGCTCCCGCCAACCTGTGTTTGGCATTCAGGCCTAAACGTACATTTGTTGGTCTCATCGAACAAGAAAATAGCCGCATTAATTGACATACTACTCATACTATATAGTATGTCAGATTAAGAAGAGTAAATCCCAAACCAAAGGATTTAGGAAACAGTATACCAAAAGGGCCTACTACTTTCGGTATAACGTCTTAATATGCAACTGTGTATGCTTTTTGGGGTAACATATGAAAGAGGAGGGGTAGCAACAATTAGCAACAATTTTCCTGCCAATTATTCTGCAGTGTTGATAGCATGGGTTCAAGTCCACAGTATTAAAAATGGTATTCCTGCCATGTAAGGAGAGTAAGGTAGATTAAATTAAAACCACTAAAATTAATGAAAGGCAATTTACAACAATCCTAAATGTTGTTTAGCGAAATATTCATACCTTGTGGGATTTTAGGATGCAACAAAGTAGTCTAATTTCAAGATGCAATTTTAATACATATTTAGGTAATATGTCCCAAAATGGGCGTAATGGGTTACTACTCTTACTACTAAAATTAAGGTAACATGTAATCAACCTAGGATAACACCAAGTCAATTAAACCTCAGGGATATCAATCTGTCTAGTTAAAAAGCAGGTTTGGCATTGGCGCCCTTTTCTCTTTAAAGATGAGAGCAGGTCCACAATGAGCACATTTGACAGACATGAAAGAGTCTGGAAATGCAAATTGAGGACATCTGGGACATTATGTATCCATGCATCTGAAGCTGCCAAGTAGTGACACAGACTGACCAGGAGCTCACTGATGCCCTGAACCAGGTCAGGGAGAAGATCCCCCACAACACCTTCTCAGTCTCATCAGGAGCATGCCCAGACACTGTCAGGAATGCATACAGGCACGTGGGGGCCAGACACACTACCGAGTCACATTATGAGCTGCTCTTAACTTTCATATATTTTGTTCATCGAGACCCAACGTGTGACATGAGCGTTCCCGTTTTTGAGCAGTGTATATACTTAACAGTACTTTTTTTTTACCATTACTTGCGCAGTGCGTAGCATAATGAAGTGAATTAAGATGTAGCCGATCTTTTTCTCTGCTAGAGTGACTATTGGGTTCTTGGTCACCTCCCTAACCAAGGCCATGCTTGCATGGTTAATTCGCTAAAGAAAGAGTTGGTGGTTTAAAACGTCTGTCATTGCACAGAAATAGAACCCATTGTGGTACTACAAACTTATACAACCATCTCTAAATCTTTGCCTCAATATAATATCTAAGTTCACCGCCAAAACAGCCCTGACCCATCGAGGCACGGACTCCACTAGACCTCTGAAGGTGTGCTGTGGTATCTGGCACCAAGACGTTTGCAGCAGCTCCCTTAAACCCTGTAAGTTGTGAGGTGGGTCCTCCATGGATCGGAATTGTTTGTCCAGCACATCTCACAGATCCTCGATTGGATTGAAATTTGAGGCCAAGTAAACACCATGAACTCGTTATTTTGTTCTTCAAATCACTCCTGAAACATTTTTGCTTTGTGGCAGGGCGCTGTATCCTGCTGAAAGAGGCCAATGTCATCAGGGAATACTGTTTCCATGAAAGGGTGTACATGGTCTGCAACAATGCTTAGGTAGTTGGTACGTGTCAAAGTAACGTCCACATGAATGGCAGGACCCAAGGTTTCCCAGCAGAACATTGCCCAAAGAATCCCACTGCCTCTGCCGGCTTGCCTTCCTCCCATAGTGCATCCTGATGCCATGTGTTCTCCCGGTAAGCAACGCACACGCACCCAGCCATCCACGTAGCGCAAGAAGACAACTTGACTAGTCAGACCTGCCACCTACTTCTGTTGCTTTGTTGTTGTCTGTTTAATGCAGAAAAACAATCTGACCACCATATCCTAAAAATAAAACAATACATTTCATACAAATAATATAAAATGTATTCCAAAATTCGGTGCCAACATTTTTAAAAAGTACCGCTGTTAAGTCAAAATGGCACCATGTTCACAAAACCACCTGGTTAATGTTATTTACTGAAATCCTAGACTGCGTAATTAAATGTGGGATGACAATTAATAAGCACACACAGATCGGAACAACAATGGTATCTATTTCACACTACTTTAACCAAGGAGTGTTTAACATCGATCTTAAACACAGAGTGGTGGTGTTAACCCTAGAGGCCTGACTATGAAATGTCCAATCTGGCAATCATATCATCATGGCCACCTAATCACCTCCAGCTTCTAAGTGACGTATCATTCCACTCTCCAACTAAAATAAATGTTTAAAAACTAAAATGTATGCATTCACTAATGTTTGTTATTCGTCTTAATAGGTGTCAACAAAATAAATACATGAAATGTAAAGAGGGTCAGTGCAGAAGTCTGAACATTGGATTTACACACCAGTGAAAAAGCAAATTGACAGAAAAAAGAGAGTTAACAACAGCAGTGCTTTAAGGTGGGGGGGGGGTAATTTTCTTTGTGGGGGAAGACATGATTTCATTTCAATCAAATGGATTCCATCAGAATGAGACACACACAAACACACACGTAATGTCTTGATAAGACCCGGCCTAACGGAGCCAACCCACCCCGTTTCTGACCTATTGTGGTGCTGAGGGAAACCATGCGTCTCTGGATAGAACGCTGGAAACCAGAGAGCGTTTTAGACTTTTCCCAATGTGGAAAATATGAATCAATTCCACCTATGATTCAATTACTGATGCATTATGTTTTATCTTGGTAGAAAGAATGAAGGTACGCTCGGACTCAGGGAGAGTACACACTCACACTCTGAAACAGCTGTGTGTGTACGTTTCAAAGACACAGGGTGCTTTGTCTTAGTCAAAAAGCTGTGTTGTGTCTTATAGTGGTTCAGGCAGTGTGTGTGTGTGTGTGTCAGTCTGTGTGTCTGTTCCCAATTACCCCCATTGAGTTTCTCCGGTCCACTTCCCTTCAGTCCTGATGCAACTCAACATGCAAGGGATTACAGAACGTAGGAAACACAAACACACACACACACACAGAGAGATCACCAGTTTTCCCATGAACCTAACGTTCCTATAGTAGTACAGCACAGAAAGTGGTCTCCTGCTGTCCTACTCTGTGCGTGTCCTCCTGTCTGCTTGTTTAGGTTGGAATACAGTACAGAAGTGCAGGACGGTGAGAGACAGTGGGAGGACACAGAGAGGAGAGGGACAACGTGTGGACCGGGACGGACTTGAGGACCAGGTGAGAGAGGATTCATCGAATGGTACGAGAGAAGGAAGAACAGGCTGAAAAAAACATCCTAAACAACGGACAGAAAGGGGCTACAGAAAGACAAAGGGGGAGAAGAGAGGCTGAGGTATTGTGGGTCTAGAAGGAAAAGAGCAGAGAGCCCAGACTGATTCACTGTACCGTAACTCTGACTCTCATATGCCAGTCTCCCTTTCTCCCCCTTGCCCCCCCCCCACATCTCTCTCTAGTCCAACTGCTTGTTTGTAGAGAGGCTAGCCTCGGTCAGAGGAGAGAAAGAATCTTGTTTATTGTTCCAGCTATCCTCAACATCTCAGAAACAACCACAAGTCCAGATATGAACAGTCGATGTTTGAGTTGTGGAGAAATAAAGACGAAAAGAAGCTATTGGAAAACAAATGGAGAGCATGTCAGTGCAGAGTCACACTGAGCACGTAGCCTCACATCTTCTCTGTTGTCCTGGAGCCAGGCCCAACAGGACCTCCCCCTTCTACCTCCCTCTCCTGCACGTTCCTCTGTTCATCTCTCTCCCATCAGTCCAGACGGACTTTCCCTTTTTCTTGATTCGACCAGACAGCCATGCTGAGTGCTTTACAGAGGAGCTCTGGATTACAGAATTACACGAATAAATACTCAATACAAAACTCATTAAATCCTCCACTCACATAGCTGTGTGTGTCTCACTCAATTTAATTTCTATTTAAAGGGCTTTGGGAAAGACTTGCTTACCAGTAGGTGGGAAATAAGTAATGGGTAACTAAAGACAAAAACCATAGCAATTACACACCCAGTCTGCACATCACTATCTCTTCCCTGTCTCCATGTCTGTCCATCAGTCTTTTCTAGGACTTCACATGCAGATAATAAAACTGAACAATAGTCAGTCACTAGGTCAGGCCCCACTGATCCTCTCATTGTATTCGGCTGTTCGTCCCAAATCACACCCTGTTCACTTTATAGGGCACTTGTTTCGACTGAGGAATCACAGGCCAGGTGAACAGCACTGTACTATATAAGAAATAGTCATTTATAAGAATGCAGGCCCTTCCATTTAGAACAGACCTGCCACTCATCTCCTGAAGTTTCTTTGACAGTGAAACTACCCCACAAACACTGTCAAGCAATGAAACACGCACACTTCCCAATCCCAGTGCAGTTTTCCGGTGATTGAGCCCAGTATTCCGAGAGCCCAGTACTTCCGGACGTGCAGACTGAGTGGACACACCCCGGACAGGATAGGAAGTGCCAGTGCAGGAGACGAGAAGTACTAAAGCAGGAAACAGGAAGTACAGGGGCAGGACAGGAAATGACTACGCTGCCAACCTTAGAATGGCCTGAGGGTACTAGAAAGGCAGAGAGGCCGTGTATATATATATATATATATATATGTGTTTTTAGAAATTTTATTTTTATTGATTGTTACCTCATGTTCCTCTCCTCCAAACAACACAGCCACTACTACTACTACCACCACTGCGGGAGTGTCAAAGTGTCAACGCACTCCCCTGATACTGGTCACTCAACCACAATGTTTTCAGCAGCACACACACACTCAAAGAAAATGCATTCCTAGAAAAATGTACCCAACTGAGCTAAAAGGCACCAGACGTATCACATGGAGTCGTCAGAGTGCGGCAAGACAGGAGAGCCCTGTTTGCCTCAGTTTCTGAGGTCGTCTTGTTCTATGGAGATTCACAGTTGTCTCATCTCTTAATTTCTTAATAAGAAACTTTACTGTGACTACAGAGATGTTCAATGCCTTACTCGTAATTGGTGCTTTTGAACAACCTTATTCCAGTTTTGCTTTAAACGTTCCTTCATTTTCATTATATCATTTTTGTAAAGAATTACTAACCAACTGTTCGGCATCCCAGAGACAGGTGCATTTAACCTGAAATCATGTAAAACACCATCATTGCACAGAGGTGGAATCCATTCATCTAATTATGCGACTTCTAAGGACAATTGGTTCCAAATATCATACTAGTGAGTCATACAAAAGAGAGTTATAACTTTATGCAATCAATTACTTTATGTTTAATATTTATAACATATATGACATTATAAGCTTTGTGTTGATCAGTAGCAAAAAACCCTGATTAAATGTATTCTGATTTCAAGTAGTCTTTTCCCTGCGTTAGCACCGGCCCTACAAACATTCTAACATGTTCTACACAACCCTTGTTCCTGTATGGCCGCGGGGCAATGGTCCGACCGCCTTCTCAGGGAGGGCGGGGTGGACAAGGAAGGGAGGGTAGGATGGGAGCGAGAGTTTGTTTTCGCACAGGGCCGCACTGGGAATGGCTCAGCGGAAATCAGAGAAAACAGACTTTAAAATGAGAGAGGAAATAAACATGTTGAATAGCTGGAGACAGACCGGTTCCACACACACAATATGAGCAGAAACACAACCACAGACAGTCCAAGTTCAGGTCTACAAAACTACTGGGTAGGATTCAAAAGAAACCGTTTCCTCACGTTTTAGATAGGAACTGAATGTGAACAAACCCACAATCTGTGGTCCAACTGGGACCCTATTCCCTATGGGACCCATAAATGTCCTGCATAATGACTACGATGCCATTTGGAAGGAAAAGCACAGCCTTCAGCCAACCAGCCGACTCAGCAAATGAAGAACTTGCAAACTTTGACCCCTGCTGAGTATGTTTACTAGATGGAGATTAGGATATGGTTAAGAGACAATACAGGTCAACTGGCCTGGTCTCTGGGCTGTCCTGCCAACAGCTACGCTCACAGTCTGACTATGTACCAAGTTCACAGGCCTGGCGTAGAACAACAGGGCTCTACAACTGTCGGTGCGCAGGCCAGGCCCGTGCAGGTTATCAACCAGACAGGCCCATCCAATATTTGAATCAAAATGAACAAAGAGCCTTCAAATATTCATCGAAAAAAAAAAATATGATGCTCAGGCCTTTTTCAATACTCTATTATGTACAGTTAATCAATGAAACCCAAGCCAATCAGAGCTGCTAAAAGATAAATTACACTAGTGTCCTTTGCGCTACACTTAGTGGGAAGTAAAAATAAATGGGCACTCATTAATAGCCGTCATAAATTGTCCAGTCAACAGGTAGCTTGCGATTTTCGCTTATTTCCCATTGGACACAGACTACAGTGGCCCAGCAGTCAAAGACACTGCACATTTACTGCTGCTGCTAATCCATCTTTTCTGCTTTCGTGCTCTGTCAAAAATCATATGAGAAAAGTGCTAGCATGCTAAGCAAGGCTAATGCTATCAATAGAGAACCCATTTAGGCCTAGTTGTTTTTCTCTGCGATCGCCGCAAGAGGAAAGACCACACATATAGGAGATTGTGACCAAAGTTTGTAAATGATAGAAGTTATATGAAGTACTTTGTGAGATGTCACAGAGGTGTCACATCTCATGAAAATGTTCTATGTCTTAACACAGCACCCGCTCAACCGGAGAGAGTTGGCCACACACAAAAGCTGTAGGTTTGCCACCACCAGGATTCAAACATGCGGCGACAGTGGCAAAGCTTCACTGTGAGACAGTGACTTAAAACACTGTGTAAGCAGTGGCCAGAGATCCATTTTTGAGTACCATTCTTTATCACTTGAATGCACTTAACTGAGGTAGGAGTATACAACAAACATCTTTTTACTGGTGTACTGGTTATTTCCTAATACTTGAGCTCAAACAAAATGCAAAATGTTCCTACAAGGACTTTCAATTATCATTGGAAAATATTGTATCTGTAATCTAGGAGTTTAGATAAGCCAGAAAAATACTTTTGAAATGAGATTTGATTAGTATAACTCTCCCAGTGTTGCAAATTGAATAGGGAGATGAACTGCGATAAAATAACAAATGTTCGCAATTATTCCTTTTTAAATTGATGCGCAAAATTACCATAGACGTATTAGCTTTCTCATGATCCAATTCAATGATAGCAGCAATTCTTTTTAATCAGTGTCAGGAAGAGTAAACTAACTCTGCTCATCCTTATAAGAATACATTTGAATGGCACTTCTGTATTATAATAAACCATTATAACAGTGATATGCCGTTTCACACACAGGAGTTGTACTGTATATGAACCTTTTTAGTAGCTTTCCCACCATAAATAAAGGCAGACTATGGAAAGTAACATATGACACCTAACGCACCTGTGGATTCCCAGTTTGGTTTATATCGAGGCCTGCTATCTCCTCAACAAGTCTACTTCCCACACAGAACCATCAGATATGAATGTGGGGGGGGGCAGCGGGCAGGTCAGACATTCTGCAATGTCAGCGTGTGTGAGTGACGGTCTGAAAGGAGGCCCTTGTGTGCCCGGTCGACAGCACCTAGCTCGGACTCCGGCCCCACTATATCCAGGGAGGGGGTTAGGGGGCTGCCCTGGTAGACAGGGCCCATAGAAGCTGAAGCTGGGGAGGGAGAGAGGGAGTGCTCACCCATCTCTCGCTGTCACAATATCAGATTTTTAACACACGATTGTCGTGATTTTTGACAAACGATTTACACTCACAATATGAGTGTAGGGAAGTGGACAGCCAGACTGTAACCATAACATTAAAATGAGATGTGTACAAAAAGAGCAATTACACTTAATTGATAGTAAAAAGGCAACCAGATAAATAACAAAACTGTGTTTGGAAATATACAACATTATTTCCTCCAAGTGAATAGGCTACAAAATGGTGTGTCTTTAAGGGTCCCTCCCGAGGATAACAAGCTGACTGCAATGCCAATGCATAGGTTCAGACACATAGTTTAAGCACATTTCTCCCATTTGTCTAGTTTTGGGAAAAATAACATTGTCATTATTGCCTAGTGAATACAGTATTATCATAAGCGTATTACTAACGTGATATCAATATATATATATATATATATATATATATATATTTTAAATATCACGGTTATCAGAAACACCAGTATATTGCGACACCCTTACTCTGGGTCTTAGGTACAACAAAAGTGCTCTTCCGATTTGCCTTATTTTGTATTTAATTTGCATTCCATCTTTCTTGCCATACTGCTCAAATTCTTAACTTCTTTTACTGCCTCACCATCTGTGGTCTACTGCAAGAGGTCCAAAACGCTGCCACTAAGGCCATATACGTCATGGATTGAACCTGGCCCACTGCTCTTTTAGCAAAACCACTCTTCGGTCACCCTTTGTGACATCTATGTAATAATTTATCAATATCTCTAAATATCAGCAAAAAAATACCTGAATAATATTTTTTATTATTATAAAAAATCTGAATTCTGCAAAGAGATTCGTATATCTTTGTTGCTGCATGCCAACTTGACCTGTTTACAGCAGAGGAAGCATCTGGGAGTGGTTGAAAAAGCACTGCCTTGCCACTCTAGCAACTCCTTGGGGAAGATATGGCGCCAGCGAGCTGAATCGTGTTTGTTGGCGGGAGATTGGAATCTTCTCCGGTGCATATGTGCAATTAAAAGTTTGAGCAGTGCGATTTGAAGCAGATTGGCCCGGCAATATGTGCATCAATGGGCCCATCAACATCAACTTGTGCGCACCTGCTGTAGAGTCGATGTGACGAGGCAAGCATATAATCGTTAATAACACATTCAAATGAGAAATACAAAATTCTCATAGATGAAAATAAAAAAACTTTATTCTTATGACTATTACAATTCAATAATTCACTGTTATTTTAAAATGTTCCTTTTTTGTAGAAAAAAATATAATTATAACATTTATCGCAATGCAAATATTAGGTGACAAATGAGACTGGCAAATTCAATTAGGGCTCAGAGGCCAAACCAGTTGAGGACAAGTGATCCAGAGTGTAGGACAGAAAATCGTCTCTAATGAGAAAGACCACATAGGGTGTGTGTGTGTGTGTGTCGTGTTGTAGCAGCTGGTTAGTCTTATTTGAGGTGAGCCCGTTCTTAATGAGGTCAAGAGGTCACATGAGGTCGCAGCCTGTCCTGGTGGAGGAGAAACAAGAGGTGCCTTCATAATGGCCCAGAAGCATGCACGTATTGACACACGCACGCACTACAGAAAGAGATTCTTTGTCTCACTGTACATGGAGAATGAAAAAACGTTCTCTCTTTCCAGCTCTATCCCTCGCTCTCTCTCTTCCTCTATCGTTCTCTTTATCTACTGATGTAATTATATGGGAATTCAACGACCCTCACGCCAAAAGACACCAGCCCCCCACCGCTGGTAATAAAACACACAAGGTCCTTCTGAGAAGTCGAAAAAAGATAGTGAGAAGCACAGAAGGAAAGAGAGAGAGAGAGACAGAGACCCTCTGTCAGGTCTGGAGGGGACAAAGTGGTATTGTCCCTCATCCCTCCTGATTCACCTGAAAACAAACCCCTTTATTGAGGGCTGGTGGCCATCTTTGATTACTGGGAATGACTCAGCGAAGGCTGGCCGCGAGGTGCGCGAGTTTGGCCATATTTGTTTTAGGGCTGTGAATGGTGTGTGTGGAGTCTTACTTCATGGTCGGGTATTTCAGAAGCCAGTGTTTGTCCTAGCAGGGTACCAGTCAGGTAGGTCCAACAGCGGGCAGTGTTGGCTAAGTTATACCCTCCTGGAGAGAGGTGGAGAGACAGTGTTGGCTAAGTTATACTCTCCTGGTGAGAGAGGTGGAGAGACAGTGTTGGCTAAGTTATACCCTCCTGGAGAGAGAGGTGGAGCAATACAAAGAAGGATGAAGAGACGGAGTGAGGATTTAGAGAGGGAATGATTGTAGTGAGTAAAAAAAGACTTCATTGTACCGGCGTAATTAACAGCTATCATCTGGTGCTGCGCTGAGGAGTCTGGGGCTGTGGGTTCCAGAGTGTGTGTGTGTGTGTGTGTCCGTTACCCACCTCCCCCGAGCAGCAGAGTGGGCAGGTGCCAGTCCAGTACATGCCGCAGACACTGGGCCACGCCGACAGGGGTCATGTTGAAGGAGCACATGGGGTCGCCAGCCATGGTGTCGGCCCCCAGCTGCATTACCACCGCTTCCGGGTTGAACAGCGTCTGCACTTCCTGCATCACGCTGACCAATGAAAACAGACACAAGGTCAGAGGTCGAAGATGGAGATGAGGTTATACTAGACGGGTGTTGACGACGGCGTTTCGAAAATGACCTAATTCCCCGGGCATACACTACCATAAAAAAAAAGCTAATTCTTTGCCTATAAAAAGGTCTAATTAATCAGAATCAGTGTAGACATTGTTAATGTTGTAGATGGTTATTTTTTTTATGGAATATCTACATAGGTGAATAGAGGCCCATTATCAGCAACCATCACTCTTGTATACCAATGGCACGTTGTGTTTGCTAATCCAAGTTTATAATTTTAAAAGGCTATTTGATCATTACAAAGTTTTTGCAAATGAAAACTGTGTTGATTAAAGAATCAATAAAACTGGCCTTCTTCAATCTAGAACCTGGAGCATCAGCAATTGTGAGTTTGATTACCGACTCAAAATGTCCAAAAAGAAATAACTGTCTTCTAAACCTCTTCAGTCTATTCTTGTTCTAAAGGAATGTTATTATATTTCTCTTACAACGCTGTGTACTACTCCCTTCACAGATTGGGCTCCAACCACCAGGCAAGTGATGCCTCCTGGTTAAGCGAGCAGAGCAGTTGGGTGAGATGTGCATCAGACGATGTTTTAAACTCTGAATTCCCCAAACCTGCTGTCGGGTTCTTGCAATGTGGCAAAGCAATATTTGTACATTGGAATAACTAAAACAGGAAAGGAAAAGGACCTACATTCATGCAATGTCCAGCCAACGGGAGAAACTAAAACAACGGTGTACCTGGTGAACACCTGGAAGTATCGGTCATCTTTAATGCCGTCCTCTAGAGGGACGTTGACGGCGTACCAGCGTCCTTTACCCAACCCTGTATCACACAGGTCTCCTGTGCCTGAAACAAGACAGGATGGTTACAAGGGTGTGTGAGAGGGGTTCTCAAACCAATCCATCAGACTGTCTGCTTGTTTGACAGCAATTCCCATCTGCGGTTCCCAAACAGTGGAACGTGCACCTTGTGAAGTTGGCAATGTTCGTTTTCAGAAATCTAAAGTTGTAATAATATAATAATGACAGGATCTGCCCCCAACAATGGAATGAAAAGCCAGAGTACAAAAATGTGAGTAAAGACAAAATCAGTTTTCCATATTAAAGCAAGTTATCCGATCCAAGGTCTAAGGACACTAGATTATGAAGTCCCTACATGTAAGCCATACACGGGCATCTTCACATACATTTAAAAATATATAATATGTACAACATTACAGAGTGGCAAGTTGCAAAAATCAAGCAAAGACATTCAAAGCCTATTGCTGTGGAACTGCTTCAGAACAGGATGAAGTATTAAACAACGGTTATTAGTTACACATTATGAGTTGCACTGACCTGGGAAGAAGCCGGGGGAAAACTTGTGTAGTGACACGGTCATCACTTTGGAGGTGAAACTAAAGGCGTCTTCCACACCTGAGAAACAAAATATAGAAGAAAAGCAACACAGATGCTGCTTTCACTGTATACAGTGTTGCAGTGCAGCTTATAACTGCAAACTGTTAGGTTGCTAGATCGAAACCTCGAGCTGGCAATGTTGGGACATTTTTGTTTGGTTGTTAGGCTAATTGGTCCCGTATGTCATGCAGGATAAAAGCGTCATACACTAAAAATGTCATGTGAGTGTAGAGCAAACTGAAATTATTATAGACTTCATGCAAATGTACACAGACAAAACATTTTACTCTGACTAGGTGACATGCCAGTTGTTGTGTGTTCTTGTACCATCTCCATGATGAAGGTCCACATCCACGTACAGAACTCTCTCGTATTTCTCCCGTAGCTTGAGGATTCCGAGCACCGCGTCATTCACGTAACAGAACCCTGAAGCTTCATCCCTGAGAGACAGAATTGTTTCTAATTCATTAAAAAATGATTATAGACTTAACACATCAAGAGTCAGCCCTCAAGTACTTGCTAAAAAAGGCCAACCTGCAAAAAACAATAGTCAATCCCCATTACTATGTGACTGGGCACAACACCTCATGGTGGAAAGTTCTCCACCATCTTTAAAAGGCATAATCAACACTCAGCCTTGACAAACTGAGACAAAGAAAGAAAGACTCAAACACACAAAAACCCACACATACATAGAGAGACATTGCTTGTAGTCTTTTCAGTAACTATGAGGCCTTCTGTAATTGATTACATCACATGTCAAACAAGTAGTTTTATCCATTGAACCAACTGTTTCGTAACACACTGCTTAACACGTCAGCCTTCTCCTGTCTCCTCCCCAACGGTGTCCAGCCCTCTTACTTCTTAGCGTGGTGCCAGCCTCCGGCCCAGTTGATGGCCACCTCGCCCCTCCTGTCCAGCAGACACTGGGCGGCCGTCAGGGTGGCCCCGCCCACCGCTGCGGCATAGTCGTAGATGCCTTCCACTATCGGGCAGTCATAACCTGGGAGAGAGAAACCCAGGGGGAGACAGAGATTGAAGAGATAGTGACAGAGAAGCAGATTGGATAAGCAAAAGTGAGAGAGACAGATAAAGAGAGAAGTGACAGGAATAAAGCAAGATTAGGGGAAAAAACAGGAGGAGCGAGGAGACAGAGGGGCGGGGAAGAGAAAGGGAGGAAAACATAAGTGGAAGAGAAAGACAATGAAAGGGAAGGGTGGTGGAGTGGGTGAAGGACAGACAGATAGGGACCAACCCAAAGTGAGATTGAGACCTTTCCTGAATAGAAAGAGCTAGATGAAGAGGACCATCATCCAACAACAACAACTCAGGGCTTGAATCCCACCCACACTATCTCCCAAGCCCCAGGCTTAGTTAAGATAACAAGCCCACTCAATGGTACGCCATTGACGGCTCAAATCCTCTTTCCTCACCTCCGAAGAAAATGTGCCTTGGAAATGCTTGCCGACAAGGCATGAGAGGTGGTTTGCAAGTGGTGCATGACCACCCTCTACTGACGGATAACAGCCTTGCATGGAATAAAATAAAAGTACACTAAAAAGTTGGCGTTACCACAGGATTCTTGGGTTTTTCATACAGAAGGAAAATGTGCATTCTGAAAAGGCAGGTGAATTGACCATGAGACTTTAAAAAAAGTGTTTTATAAAAAGTATGATGCGCAAACCTATTCCAGCTCCATTATGTGCAGTGCAGTGTTTGTGGAAGGACAACTTGAGTTTTATTTTCTGTTGCTAGGCAATCTGTCCATGACATTCTTAACCTTGTGTAACTTTTGTCCCGTTCTTCTTTGCAGTAAATTTTCCTTGACTAACACTCAAGACTGCTAGCATGATATCTGAAACCTATGCTGTCCTTCTGTCAGTTAAGATAAGCTTTAGGGACCACATCCACCCCTATCCTTTTACCCAGGCCAAAGTCTCCAGATTGGGGGTCATCATTGTCCCCGTCCTGGCTGATTTTGTGGAGGTGCTCAAGGTAGGCATCTGTGTGAAACTTGGACATTTCTTCAATGGTTGCAACATTGGGCTTCACAATTCTGAAAGAATGGGAAACAGACATTGGTAGACATCTAGAACATAGAGCATTCTATTTAATTCATACAGTGCTAACATTGTATTTAGTTCACAAAGTTCTGGAACTGTTCTACAAGTTCAGGTCAGACTGTGGAAAATACTTACAATGAACTGGCATGCAGGACAAGCTAAGAATTTGTACTGGGACTGGAACAAGTGACAGTTGAACAAATCCAACATAAAAAGTACTGTTTTCACACAGTTCAGTTACGAAAAGTATTACTATTATTTTTTTCAGACATGAATCAATCATTAACGCCTTTTTGTAACATAAATAAATCCATAAGTCAGATTTTGTAGATCCTAATACAGTTGTGAACAAAATAAGTTGTTTTTTTTAAGAAATATGGACATATCGATATTTGATCTTCTTTCAAACAATATCTATAGATACAGCGGATGTAATTGAACCAAAAACAATGATATAACCATGATATAATTTATTTAACCAAAGATTTACAAAGATGTAAGTTAGGACACCCTATGCCCTAATAGCTGGTATTGCCCTCTTTGGCAGAAATAACCTCAACAAGACATTTCCTATAGCTGTCTGTTGTCTTGCATTCACAACCCATTTCAAATCACCCCACATCATCATAAAGGGACTAAGACTTAGGCTTTGACTTGTCCATTCCAGAACACTCCAAGTGATTTCCTGAAAACAGGAATTGAGTTTTGCAGATTCAATAAGACAAGTTTGATGTGACAATGTTTCTGTCTTAAGGAGCAATGTAGTGTTGCAATACCTAGTCTATAATGAAACATTTTGACTTTCATCACATTTTGTTGACTATAACAGCCCACGTTTTGGTCATTTTGACAATAACTACATTAAATCATTATTCAAAAAACATTTAAGTTAAAAGTATACGTTTTGAGCTTGCCATGCTGAGCATATACTGTTAACAGCCTTTCACAGAGATAATAATCTACCTGGTAAAATAAGGATATTATGAAGCTTAATTAGTGAATAAACATAATACGGTCAGGGGGTGACTAGTACAATTATATACAGTATCACCAGTGCACGCTTCAACAGTTGAATAAAACTGGGCGAGAATCGTTGATACTAAAAACATTAAGTCAGATTGATTGTATTATGTTCGGGAATCCCAGTTGAAGTCTGGCACTGAAGTTCACGTGAAAGCCATTTCCAGGAGCACCCTTACAGACTGGGTCTCAGAATCCCCAACAGCACACTTTCTTCTTGCAGCCCTGGACAAATATATCTAATGTAACTTATTTTGAGCCTGATGGTCAGAAAAGATGGACCAGGTGTGCTTTTACATGTTTACAGAAAAACGGTTTACTGTTGGGAACCATTGTCCTACCTCCGCGGTCCAACGTTTTTACTTTCTGCGGCAAGGCTTGTACCTCGGAATCGGGTAGTCAATCAAGAACCATATTCCCCAAAGAGTGAAAGCCAAGCAAAACGACGCCCTGGACTAGTGCGAACCACTCGCATACGTTAGCTTCTTTGCAACTACATTGACTTATTTTCGGAAAACATCTTACCTCATGTGTTGAAGCAAACCATAGGCTTCTATGAGGGAATGCACCATACTTGCCTAAGGATACGGAATAGGAAAACTTTCAGTACTCCCGAAAACGAGAACATATTTCGAGATATCTCCCTCTTATTAGCAATAACGCTAGCTAAGTAGCATTCTCACGCCACTCACCCGGTTAGGGACTTTTGATAGCGAGTCGCATGTCTCGATGTACTGGGGGCTGTAGACATATACAACTTTATGTTTAAGCGTTTCATTTGAGTTTCCTTTACAACTCATTGATGTTACTTAGTGTATATCTATGGAAAACACAATTAACTGGGTAACACGTTTGCACCAACTAGCTTACTAGCTAGTTTCTTCAAAATAATACAGATTGTGTCCCAATATCAACATTCCCCGGATAAAATGGAAACCCTGCCCCCCGGAACACTGTTTAAATAAAAACGAAACCTACATGAAACCGTAAAAGTACTTAATAAAAAGTGTAAATACTTAATAGCATGAACCGTTTCTTTTCTGTCATTTGTGCTGTAGTAGTATACTTTTAATCAAACAGACATTAGTATGTTATAAACAACCTATTTCAATTTTGTGGCAGAAATTTATTAAAAGGATCTTTTTTTATATCATGTTTTTACAGAAAGTCAGACAAATATATTAGTCATAAATAATAAACAGTTAGCAGAGGTAAGTCAACATACGTACATTCTAACTATTCTTTTATTCAATGTCACCACTACTGCATGTTCCAAAAAAGTTAAGCAAAGCCAGTGGTTTCAAACCCGTTGTAGGGAAAAGGGGAACCAATAGTTGTGAAATATACATATGAGAGAGTAAAAACAATATACAGAGTAAAAACAATACACTAAAAAAATACATTTGGCCTCATAAAATGTTGTACTTTCTCTATAGTCATTCAAAGCTGTGAATGACTAATGACAACAACAATCTAGCCATATTTTGTACTATGCACTTGATGAAATAAGCTAGATAGTAAAATCTCATAATATATAAAGGTTTTGACAGAATCATTGTTAAAATCATGGGACACATAATTATGGGAATTGTTTTACCACAATGGATAGGGGGTCCATGTTCTGGTAAAACTCTTTTGGGGAGAATGAAGATCCTGCTAAAATGCAGGAATTTTAAATATTGACTAACAAGGGTTTATCCTGAGACAGACAAATAAATCTACATGATTAAACATTAAAACAGCATTCTCTTACCTGTAAAAATAACATAAATGAAAATGGACTATGGAATATGAAAAAATCTAGACTACTCAGCCCAGGGTTAAAAATACTAAACATTTGACTCAAACATTTACATTTGCTCATAAATGCTTTGGTTGGCAGGCAGTCAGGATGACTGGAAGGTGTACCCATGTGCACAGTATAAAAAAATATAAGAGGACATTTACAGCTGATTAGTGGCTGATGTAGCTCTCTGGAGCAAATGTATCAATAAAATGTAATTTAATATGATACTGAATAATACCTAACCACCCACACAGGTCCCAGAAAACATATTGTAATTTTTCCAGTAGGAGAACATGATGGAGGTGCTTTAGCAATGAAGGCCTTGGGCAGAGGGAGGTGAATCAGTATCACTGCTAAGCGGGGAAGGTGTAAATCCATCTTGGCGTCTGTGGACAAGGCTTGGGACAGAGAGCTGTCCTACCGGGAGTGAGATGATCTGAGCCGGTGCAAAGGGAACACAGGACCCATTCCTAGTCTTGTCCGCTTTCACATCTGATTCACACTCACTTCGGAGGATAAATCTAGACTCCTCATACTCATTGTTGTCATGAGGCTCAAAAACCACTTCAGCAGGACTCTCTTGAACTGGGTGCGATACCGCTGGTAGACAGCAATCACGAGGAAATACTGAACCAATAGTTTTGAAACACTCAGGCCTCCAGTTGTACTTTTTGAGACAGAAAATACTGAACCCAACTAGGACTATTACCAAAACAGTTACAACCATTTTCCATAGGATACATGTTCCAGGCTTCTGCTTTTCTTGAACTTTGGGATTGACAGTGAGAGAAATAGCTTCTGGATTACCTTGATGGTTGCCAAGTCCATAAAAGCACTGATAGATCCCCTGATCAGAACTCTGGACATTCGTGAGAGTGAGGCTTAAATCTCCATGATCGTAAGCTTTCTTGGACACAGGCACTTTGCCCTGAAACTCAGGACCATAAGTAACATTCCCTTTTGTGACAATAAGAATGGTTTGCCCATTTTTAGTCCAACGTAGGTAGATCTCAGTGTCTTTGATCACACTGTCAGTTAAGCCATGGCAGGGGAGGACTCTGTCATCTCCAGCATGAGCAGATATTTCGTTGGGGACAAGCACCTTTAGTTCCAAATCCTCTAAATGTTTTCCATTGCAGTACATTTCAAACCATCCATTGTCGTTGAATACAACCGAGGTGATAATGAGATAGGAGGTTTTATTCACATGTTTTACCCTACCCTTAGAGCCTGGTGCTGGCTTGAGTGGTCCAGTAGCCTGATCAAGACGAGCGAATAATCTGGCATGGCTAAATTTTCCTGACGCAGTCTTCTGTTTATGCTTCCATTCAATGACACCACTACTGCATGTTTCATTGAACTGAAGTTCAACCTGGGCGTTCACGGTCGTTGTAGTAGAAGCGGGAACCAATGATGCCGAAAAAATCTTAAAACCATCGATTAAAAGCACAACAACAAATGTCCTCCAATAACAATTCATTGTGCTAGTGTTGGTACCGGTTTTTAGTTTATATTTAACTAGCTTTCTTATGGGTCACCTGCTAGCATTCCATAGACTATCTTTAAGTGCGACGTCTTAATTCTTAATTTTTAAAATCAATCGTTTTTTTATTGTCCAGTCTGATTGTCCAGTTTTTTTGTTAACTATGCCTAGAAAGCATTCGCGGCAAATTTTAAATTAAGCTATCACTCGAGAAACTAAACAGTCTGAGAAAAAGTTATGTACTAGTACATTTGCTTGAATGTAAATTTACAGTAGCAGATCGTATCCAACCGTAGGTGCCTATACCGCCACCTACTGCACTGGAGTACTACATCATGCCCTCATAATGCATCACAAACATCATCCATGTCCCACCCCCACCTAGCCTTGTCAAACATTTGCTCCATATTTACGTCATACCTTTCAAAGGAAAACATCACTGCTCCACTGTTTCAAGCACCAAACACTCATCACAAAATCATGTTTTGTGACATTCAAACCTGTGTGCCCATTTGGCGACCTGCTCCATATTACTTCCTTTTCTCCTACACCCCACAATTACTCCCACAAAAGAAATCTGCCTTCGTACACCTATGCACTCACACACCTGTGTACTCCCTTTACTACCTTCATCTCACTGTCTCTCAACTCAATCCCTCACTGTCTCTCAACTCAATCCCTCACTGTCTCTCAACTCAATCCCGCACTGTCTCTCAACTCAATCCCTCACTGTCTCTCAACTCAATCCCTCACTGTCTCTCAACTCAATCCCTCACTGGCTCTCAACTCAATCCCTCACTGGCTCTCAACTCAATCCCTCACTGTCTCTCAACTCAATCCCTCACTGGCTCTCAACTCAATCCCTGCTGCCAGCATCAAGGACTTGACCACCCTGTGACCCAACAGACCAGGATATCTAGTTGCTGCCTCCTCGCAGCACTTTCCAACACCATATCAGCCTGTTCATTTCAGCATGAGATGAACTCCAACAAACCTCACTACCAACCCCATTCTCTCCAATCCCAGCAATATCCCCATCATCTCACTCAGCAAGTTTTCCCTGTCTGACCTCCCATGCTTCATAGAATTCAACCCCGCTGCAGAGTCTGAATAAATTACCATCCTGCCTGTATTCATATCCTCCACCCATCTCAGACCAAGTATCACAGCCATCGTATAAACCGACACATGATCCCTCACTCTATGACACAAACTCACTTGGATCTCAGAACATGCACCCCTGCATCCAACTCATCCCCTACTGCAGCCTTGGACCCATCCTACCACACCCTTAGAAACTCATAAAAACACTCACCGATATCTCTCCACACACAAGTACCCCTTGTCCCACTCATACTCAAATCCACACATGGCACCAGAAAAAGCAACAATGAAATAAACCCCAATGCAATAGCCAGGCCAATAGTTATCTCCCCTAGTCCATACTCCACAACCTTCTGACCACTCGCCCACCCATATGCCCTCTGTCTACCCAGGCACATGACACCTTCCTACACTTTATTTCCACATGTCCCCTTCATGTAAGCCTCTCATCAAACCATGAACCCAATTATTTAAACTCTGAAACCCTAACCAACTCCTGTACATGGGTGTGCAGCCGAACCTCAACAACCTTCCGCCTAGAATATACCATTAAACATTAAACACTTTGCTGAACCAGTCTAAACACACTAACACTTGAGTACGTCCCTTTTTATCGCATCAAACTGAAATGTGCATATTCTACCTACTACTGTGTGTGGCCGGTCACAGCCGTCCTACATACCGCAGAATACCCTCCGGCTGAAACCTGTCTCCCTAAAAATTGATACACAGCCCTAGTCACCACTCTCTCCCCTTCTCATTCCCTGCTTGGGTACGTCGCTAGTTATCGTACGTTCTTCAGTGGGTGTCGCCCTATTATTCGTGACGTAAAGAAGGAGGGAGTTGAGTCTTTTCCAAGATGGCGACGACCATAGAAAGCAGCAATGCCGTACAGGCGTCAAAGAAAAAACATCTTGGAATCCCTGAAGCTATATTTGTGGTGGGTAAAATGTGAAATTATAATGTATATTGTGACCATTATGTTTGAAGAATGAATTCTCTGGAATGTGTATTTGCCGCTGTCAGCGACGACTGACCATTCAGCCAGTTAGGTATTAAGCTAATGCTAAGTAGTTAGCAAAGTTGTGCTGCTATGTTCATTCACCTCCTTTTAGGGAAACCAAGTGTTGAAAATCTGTTAGGCCTGACTAATGACCTATCCATGTTTCTGCTGTCAAAATGAAACAAAACCTGTGTCATCGTCTTTAGCTGTCTAGTTACATTTAGCCACCTTGTATGCTTACAGTGGATGACTCGTGTAACTGATAGCTGCGTAACATTATTTTTGTCAACCATGGCATTGTAGGAGGATGTCGAGTCGTTTATGAAGCAACCAGGCAACGACACCGCAGACGCCGTTTTGAGGAAACTGGATGAGCAGTACCAGAAATATAAATACATGGAACTCAACCTGGCTCAGAAGAAGCAAAGGTGGATAATGTGTACTTCAGAAAATTATGCAGTCAGCTGATTCAGTCATGTAAAATCAACTGTATATTATAGCTGTAAATGGTTTAGTTTACCTTTCATGCTGGTGTTGACAGAGATCGCTAGTTTAGACCGTCCTTGTAGCAGTTAAATCATGCTTTCTAACTCTGCAATTCAAGAAATTATTGAAAAATGTTGTAAACAGTTGGACTAGTTTGTGGTGGCTCAGGTAATTTGTTGTACTCTCTTGTACTGACTGATTCTAAAAGGAATTGAGCCACGTAATACAGAATATAAGTGTTAGGTATGCACTGATTGCAAACTATTTTGTGCCTTAAATTCCGTGAGCCAAAATTCTTCATCGATTGAAACTCTTATGAGATTTTTGTGTCCATGTTCGTCTGTAGGTATGATTTACAGCAAGCCAGGACACAATGTCGAAAACTATGTTTTATTATATTTGACTTTGACGCTTTTGGAGTCTGTCACTGCCCAAGCATGTGGCTCTGTGCGTACCGATCAGTACATCCCTTTCCATGTGGTCTTTCTTATAGTGTTTATTTCTGTGGCACTCAGGTTGAAAAGCCAGATCCCACAGATCAAGCAGACTTTAGAAATTCTACGACATATGCAGAAGAAGAAGGTAAACAGCATTGGGTTTTGTCCTATAAAGTGATTTGATTCTTGAAGGACAATTTGACAAGTGGTAGTGGATGATCAAGAACACCTTTACTCTCAGCACTGTGTGTGCTGTTTAACAAGTTGCTTTGTTCCCCTCCCCCCCAAAAAAAATCCTCATCATATAGGACACCACAGAACCCATGGAGACACATTTCCTCTTGGCCGATAATGTTTACTGCAAGGCATCAGTCCCCCCCACTGACAAAGTGTGCCTGTGGCTAGGGGTGAGTAGTTGGTTTCCCATTAAACATAACCAGTGCTTATTAGAGACCAGCTTCTGTTTGAGCTAGGCTTCTATTTCCTTAATGCACACTGCTTCTTTTTTAATAAAATCTATAGAGAAGGCAAGCGCTATCTATTGTATATTATGACCAGTAAAAAGATACAAGCTGACCCGTTGCATTTAAGACTTGCATAGTCTAGGCTGTCTGTTATTCAAACCAATTAGATTATTCAGTCTTTTGAATTTTACATTGTTCAGTCCAGTGGGGCCGTTTCTGTAAATCAATTCTTAATGTTATGTTTCTGAATGTATAACATTCATCAACCTAAAACTTGGTTTAACATCACCCTTCTAAAAGGGATGACAACGTTCCCCTCAAAGGAGATTGTATATTACATGGAATCATTTCAGAATCCCAGGTGACACATTGGTTTAAGGCAGGGGTGGGCTAACTACGGCCCGGGGGCCAAATGCGGCCCGCGAGGCTGTCCCATCCGGCCCACGGAATGTAATAAAATTATTTTGGGGGGGAATTAAAAAAACAACTCACCAGCCCATCTTATACATCTGAGTCAGAATTTTTACTATTTACACCTTATATGGGATCTACTGTACATATGTAATGTATGTTTTAACTTTTGCCCTTTTCTGGCCTCCAAATCAATGATGATTAACAAAGTACAAAAACAAATGTGGCCCTCCATTTCATTTCAAAATCCTGATGTGGCCCCCGAGCCAAAATATTTGCCCACCCCTGGTCTAAGGTGCTCTTTTTTTAGCGGGAAGGGGACACCAGGGTTTAGGTTTGTCCTCTACTCTTTTCCCATCTTTTTTTGTGTAAGGCATTTTAACCCTGCTTACTCTGGTAAATTTATATTTATTAAAGATTATTGAGTCTGCTAAATGAAAAATGTAAAAGTATAAATTGAGAGACAATGAATGGTAATTGGCCATCATCGCCTAGCAAGAGGAAATTATTGTTAGGAAGGCTGCACAATTTGGAAAAAATATAGAATTGCAAATTGTTTTGAACAAATATTGCAATAATTATTTTTTTACTGAGTGTAAACAGCGTAGATAGTCTCACTTCAATATAGAGATAAAAGAAATCCAAGCCTATGTGGTATTAAGCAGAGTGAAGAAACTGTTAGTTAATTGTTTTTGAAACATTTAACACTGATTTCTGGGGTCAGCCGAATTAGAACCAAATGTCCTGTACGATGACAAGTGGCCAGGAGTATAGCGTTTGCAACATGAATTAGTTACAGAAATTGATAATTTACAACAAATGGGAGGTTATACATTTACATAAATTTCACACCTGATGCGATCAATCAAAGGATTGATGTTTAGTTACCGAAATAAATCTGGTGTGGAAGTTTAGGGTTCCAACTAAAGTGTGAAATGACTGGGACAGCCACAAGGAAACCTTGGCCTAGAATGGTCTGGTGATTGGAGCCCACTCGTTCTCTGTGTGCAGTCAAGTAATTACAGTAAAATAGTCCTGATCCGTCACTAGGAATTTGTCCGCTGTCACCCTCATCTTCCAGGCCAACGTAATGTTGGAGTACGACATTGACGAGGCTCAGGCCCTGCTGGAGAAAAATCTGGCAGCGGCGTCACGCAACCTGGACTCCCTTGAAGAGGACCTGGACTTCCTCCGAGACCAGTTCACCACCACTGAAGTCAGTATCCTTACACCTGAATGTAGGCCCAGATAGAGCAAATCGACTGGCCTTGAGAGTGGGGGAAACAGCTGTGATACAGTGTTCTTTGATCCTGCGATTGCTCTAATAAGACGTAATATAATTATAATCATATAGCATGGGTGGTGGGAATTTAAGAATGTGATTGCTAGGGAGTAAATAATTACAATTGATTTGTAAATTCTGCAGTTCTAGTGCTTTCTAGATTGCCATCGGTAAGTGTTAATTTATATATAATATATACATTCTTTTATATATTTTTTAAACAGTAGTCCAGACCTACTCTGGGGGTCTAGGGTTATGTGCCTAGGTCTTAGCGAGCTGAATTGTCAGCTGATATGGTCATAACAGATTTTCATGGTCTGACAGGGTTGTCTGCTTGCCGTAGAGGTTGGGTGTTGCGGTGACTCCCCCCACTCTACGCGGTTCTGAAAGGGGCTCACCACTGTGTTTTGCAGTGCACCGTTTTGATTGGGTGGTGCTGAGGCAATATAACACAAATGAACACAACAGAAATCTTTATTGCATAGGAGTGAACAAGTAAGAAAGCAAAATGTTACTATATAAATAAAGAACCAAACCATATTGCCAATTAAGCCTACTATTGAACAACCTATCCTGATAAGATATTGGCCACTGGCTCTAAGAACAATTACAAGTGAGGAAAACCAGACTATTAACGGTTTCAGAGAGGATCTAGGTGGGATTATGATGGGATGTTAGTTGCACAGACACATGATTGGCATGGCATTTTGGCCAGTAGAGCATATCGAGGCTTGGTGTCGCTGCACCAGGCAAGCTGGTTGTCATTCAAATCCAGGGGTTCCTGTAGGCAGCAAGTTATTTAATTTTTCGGATAAGCTCTCTCATTGTTTAAGATCTGCACAAGTCTTCGTTTTCCTGGTGGGGGGGACTTTTGGTGCAGTAGACTCAGTCACAGACTCCAGTGGTCCCCTTCAGTTATCTTCTAGTATCTGTGCCGTATTCTCTGTATCACAAAATCTATTGGCATGAGGTTCAGTGATGATTTCGACCACATTAACATGCAACAGACTCATAGGACAAATCAATAGAAGAAAGCTGCATATGATGCAAGATTTGAATGGTCCATTTGAGTTGCTGAAAATGTTGTGCTGCCATATGGATTTCTCGGAATAATGTGAGGGGCAGCACATTTCTTTTTAAATCAAGATAACCAAAAATGTCACTGTAAATATTAAAAACAACGTGTAAATCAGTAAACAAATGATGTTTAACATAAATTCACGACATCACCCGACTGACATCTCTTCTTACAACAGGATAGGCCTACTGCTTTATTTGCCTTTAAACAACTTAGGAATACATCTACATCATTTTATTTAAAAAATAAATACATTTTTAGATGGAAACAAAAACAGTAGTTCCATACACCTGTATTTGTAATGGGCCTACATTCACGACATTGTCCGCTTTGAAATCACTTCTCGTCTTCAAGAGGATAGGTTTATTAAGCTATAGTTTTCTTAAGTGTAAACAAGTACAAATGAAATATTTTAGAAGAAAAAGCAAATGTCTTTTTTCAGTCTCTTTCCTGCACAACATATAGCTAATAATCCTAGGTCTAAAAGGAATGACTGGCATTGGCCTACTGTATATAAATCAGATGAGTGGTCTTACTTTATGTAGTGTTGTTTTATTAAGCCATGACATGTTGTGGTCAAGGAAAACCAGTTTGTCCACAATACATGTTAACATTGAAGCCGGCCTTTGAGAGTATTTGCTCTGGTGTGGACGTGGAGGGGATGCAAAGTACATTTTTGGCTGCTGCGGACGAGTTTGGATAGCGGCCCTGGTAGATTCTCTACCAGTTTGTTGGGCCGTATCAACTAGGTATGTCTTCATCTCCTGCTGAATCAGTCACAGTCTCCGTTGACATCTGCAGCAGCATGGCTATCTCTTTCTCTGTCATCCTTTTTCTTTTTTGGAGGAGGCTCATTTATGCTGTCCTCGTGCTGCTGTCCTCGCCGTCGGTTTGCCCTGTGGGTTTTGAGACTCCGTCTCAGACAGATTGGCCCTGTGGGTTTTGAGACTCCGTCTCAGACAGATTGGCCCTGTGGGTTTTGAGACTCCGTCTCAGACAGATTGGCCCTGTGGGTTTTGAGACTCCATCTCAGACAGATTGGCCCTGTGGGTTTTGAGACTCCGTCTCAGCCAGATTGGCCCTGTGGGTTTTGAGACTCCGTCTCAGACAGATTTGCCCTGTGGGTTTTGAGACTCCGTCTCAGACAGATTTGCCCTGTGGGTTTTGAGACTCCGTCTCAGACAGATTGGCCCTGTGGGTTTTGAGACTCCGTCTCAGACAGATTTGCCACTGTGTCATATACTTTGTTGCGTTGAACATCCTCTAAGAATTAGATATTTCTTAAGTCTAAATCTCAGTCGTCCCTCTTATTGGTACCAAGGTCCGATAGCACCGCAGTAATTGGGTCTGTTCTGTTACATGTTCAATTCTATAGCTAGTGGAGTTCATTTCACCTTATTTTAGTTGTCCTTATAAAAGTTTGAAGTGCTGCCATACCTCAGGTTTTAGTTTCTCTCATCAGTTACGCTTAACCATCAGGCACACATGTTGTCATGCAGATCATTTTGGGTGTAAGCACACCAGCTTGCTTTGCTAGAATATAAAATATAGACCAACATCCTACAATTATAGTAATACTCTTGATTTGACTGACCCGAAAAAACACAATGTACTTCTTGATTTCAAGAATCTGTCGACTGAGGGGTCTCCAACTGATGATTTGACTCATGGACTTTCAGGGGGGTTGCCCTAATGGACTCGACTGGTTTGACCTCAACTGGTCGATGACATGTTATAATGCGGAAAGCCTAACCGATTTATGAGGCTGTGTTGAGGAATGTGGAGCTCGGCTTGTGCTTTTAAAAAGTGTCTCTCACTCGGCGTTGGTCAAAAGTGCAAGTAGCCCATCGCCCGGTCTGTTTGTTCCTTGGCAGTGACTTTTGCCATTGTACATTTGAATGTGTTCCTTCAGCTTGGTATACATCTTAGGAACCGCTTTCTCTGAGAAATAAGTTGTGGCAGCCTGGCAACTCGTACGGCAGGTCAAGGTTTGTCAATGGTGTCAGATTATGGGCGTGAACAGTAGTTGAAATAAGCTTGGCGCAACGTCTGCTGGTACTGACTGGCATTTGGACTTGTGCTACTGAAAGTTCTGCCCTGACTTGTGGGTTAAATGGGTCTGGTCATTGACCAAATTTGGGCAAAAGCAAACAAGGTGCAGTAGCTGTGGCAGATATGACTCCAATGGCGTCAACACTAGGATGAGTGGCTCAAATGTTTTTTGTGTTTGTTAGCCCTTTTAACAGATACGTTCTTCCCACAAGCGCCTCTGGTGGCCTTCTCTAAATCAGCTGTCTCTCCATTCTCCTTCAACAGAAAGACAAAATATGCCTGAATGTGTGACTTCTCTCCATCTGTTTAGGTTTTCTTTGTCTTCACAGATAATAGGAAAATAAGTCATACTAGATTCCACCTTATATGTTGACAACTTTCTTTAGCTTATAGTAAGTGCTTATGTTCTGATGTAGTTTATTGTTTCAAAGTGGATAAAAGAGTCACCTTGGTGTGGATGATGGGTGGAGACTTACAGCCTATAATGGGCCCTTTGCAAATCCATCTTTATAGCAGCATCACATAACCCGGAACAAGGTGACTCTTGAAGCTTTGTTTTCATTTAGTTCATTCTTTAGGGGTGGGGTGTGTCTCTGTCTCTCTATACAAGTAATAAAAACATTGACATGGTGGTTATGGCAGTTCTTTTCCAATACCCTGTAGGTGTTGTGAAACCACGGTGGTGGGTTTTCTGCCACAGCCCTTTGTAGGAGTTTCAGGTGACCACTATCAATAAACGATATGAATGAGTGTATCTGGTGGTACTCTGGTGAGGGTTAGGGAAAGCCTTCCCCAAGCCACCGGTATGAGCTTTAAAGATCATTTGAGTTTGTTACACTGGTTACGGTAATTATATGGAGTTACATTTGTGTCTACGTTGAGAGCAAAACTTTTTTTCTTTGCAATAAAAAATAATTGTTTTGCCATCAAATGTTTTGTAGTGCAAAACTTTATGCATTTTATTTTTTTATTCTACATTATTTTAGCATTTGAAACTTTTTTTGGATTGATTGAAACACTTGTTCTTCGTTGACACTTTGGACCCCACAGCTGTGGGCGGGCTTCAGTGGGAGTTGTGTGTGATGCTTCCCCATTGGTCATTTTGTAGTGCCGGTTTGGATACATACAACAGCAACTTAGGTAAGCAGCACTGAGCTTTCTCCCGTCCTTTTAATTAGCTACTAGTTTACACAATTGAACCCGCAGTTAGCTAGATGGCAAAAAAAAGTTAACTACACCGCTAGAAAATATTAGCACATGATGCCACTTCAAAGAGTGATAGGTTACTGTTGCTTATTTGATGATGGCAAAAGAATGCATTTAAAAAAATTGTCTTCTATAATCAATGTATTGTATGCAAAATATTACAATTAAATTAGTAGCTAAGTAAAAGTTGGACTGGAGAAGTGCTGCTCACGTAAGATGCTGCCATTAATCTTTCTAGACAGTCCTGTCTGTCGTGACATCCTTTATGTTGGAAAGAATCCCTTAACAGTATTGGTTGTATGTATTCAAACTGGCACTATAAAATGACCAATGGGGAAGTATCATCCACACCCTCCACTATAGCCCGCCCACAGCTTTGAGGTCAAAAGTGCAAACGAAGAACTAGTGTTTCACTCAATCAAAAAAAGTTTCAAATGCAAAAATAATGTAGAATAAATAAATAAAATGCATAAAGTTTTGCACGCAACTACAAAATATTTGATTTTATATTATTATTATTATTCTTTAGCTTTGAAGCCTTGATTTTTGGTTGCAGAAAATTTGTTTTTGATTGCAAAGAAAAAATGTTTGCTCTCAACATAAAGACACCGATATACCTCCGTATAGTTACAGATGTTTGGGTGGTAATGTAAAGGCTATTTGTACTCAAGCTACTAGCAGTGAATGCTGCCTTGTGTTGAAACGTTTGTAAAGGGAGCAACGCGGATCTTCCTTAACCCAGCGCCTCCTCCCAGACATGGCACGAGTCTACAACTGGGACGTGAAGAGACGAAGCAAGGACAACCTACTCAAATCAGTTGAGAAGTCTTAAGAGTGGGAGACGCCTCCCACATCCCAGCAAATTGGCCCCAACTCTATGTCAATGTTCACCGTTCTACCAGGTCGTCTCCCAAATGGCACCCTGTTCCCTGTATAGTGCACCACCCAATATCAAAAATCAGTGCATTGTTGTGAGGAAAGGGTGCCATTTTGGCCACTCTAACATTATCAATTTATTACTTTTTAAAGTATTTTTTCAATTAAAACAAGACAAAAGTTATTAGGGCAGTTGGTCTTTTTTTGTATTCTTTTATTACGATAACTAAGCACTCATGTTTACTATTTTTTTTTTTTTTTTTTTCACTGTCCTCTACTTTTTTCTTTCCTTTTGGCTTTTAGTTTTCATTAAATTGTTGTTCTTCGTCATGTAGGTTTGGAACTGTGGTTTGCTTTTGGGAAAAAAAGCTTACTACTACCCATAATCCTCGCTGAGCAGGAAATGGGGCAAGAGGAGGAGAAGTGACTTTTAAGCAGTCAAAAACAGAAACGTATAACAACAGTTATCCAGGTATTAGGCTGTCATGTTGGTGCATTTATTTTAGAAATGATAAAAATTTAAGAAAGCAAGGACTTCTAAAATAAATTCTCCTAAATTGATCTGCTCTAAACAAACAAAACAGAACAGATTAGTGAAGTTAAAGACATTGATATAGATTTGCATTAAGGTCTGGGCTGCAGTATTAACAGATTGTTTCTGGACATCTTTATAGATTTTAAAGCCTTTTGGGAATAAAACAGCCGCTCTGGAAAAGAGACTTTTCACTTAGCAATGGCTTTGAAAGAGAAAGGACTCTCCCGGAAGTGCAAAGACCAAACTCTGTATAAGACTGGTCCAAGCAAACCTTTCTGCTATATTATGGTATGAAAAAATATCAGTTAGGTTCCCTCAAGAGCCAGACTTTCTGAGTGGTTGTTCCCTGACCCCTTCTGTTCTGTCTCCCACTTTCTGCCACACCCAAAAATGTCACCCTGTTTGCTATATAGAGTCACTACTTTTCACAAGAAGCCTACTGGCTTTCGTCAAAGTAATCCAACATATAAAAAAAGATTGTGCCATTTTGTACCCACTTATTTTTTCGTTCCTGCTGTCTAGTTCTCTCTTACTCATTGTATTTATTTGTTGCGTTGTATCCATCAAGACACTTGAGTGATAAAAGAAATTACAAAAAATTAAATGAAAACTTGACATGGTTGTCCTGTGTTTTTTTTGTGAGTCAATTCATACTTAAGAGCCTGGAAAGACTTGAAGTCAGTGTGATGCATGTTATAATGAAGAGGATGTTTTATATATTCATACACAGTGATGTATGTTTAAAAACAAAAATATTCTTGTGAGGTCAAGTTGTTCGTTGTTTTCCGCTTTAAAGTGGCAGAACTAAAGTGATGTATTCTGCAAAAATGCTTGATTATACATAGGAACTCTGCTGTTCTCAGTCACAAATGAATTTACGGTGCTTAATACTTCTGGACTTCCATAAACAGACATTAATGTTCTTGGGGTGAACTAAACCAATTAATGATTAACACATGTAGTCATAACTTACAGGTATGGAAATTAAGGAAATTGCATGAGAATGCAATTGAAGTTTTAGAATTAGATTCCTAATTCTTTTTCCACTAAATATTTAACCATTGAGATGAGCTTTGATGACAATCAATTTTGTCTGTGTTAGGCTGCTTATACGGTGTCTAATGAACAAATGTGCACACAAAAAAACAAATCAGCTAGTATGTCATTGTCAGCCAGCTTCTATCTCAGTCATCTGGTACAGGAGTGTCAAACCGGTTCCACGGAGGGCCGAGTGTCTGCAGGTTTTCATTCTCACCTTGTACTTGATTAATTAGGTCACTAATCGGTTCTTTTCTGCCCTCACCTGGTTGTTTGTGTCTGAACTGGGCACCCATTTGATAGGAAACGCCTACAGACTGCCCTTTGTGGAACCAGTTTGACACCCTGATCTAGTACATTGATAGTAGTGCTGTTGGGTATTGCCATCTTGTGGTTGAATTCTGTAACTGCAACGAATTACCCAAAACGTCAGCTCAGGGAGGTTGCCATGGGTCTGTCCAATATTGTGAAAAATTATGATACATTGTATAATGAAGAAATGGGTTAGAGATTTGTGTGCCATTAAAAGCCACACACCCATTTGAATCATCAACTGATGTTGTTTACTGGGAGCAAAAAGGTAGTCTTTTTGGTCATTTGTTTTTATCACTTTCCACAGTGATCTTAGGTATTTTAAAGAGAAATAGTATTATTTCTAGAACGCACAAATGCTTTCACGCTTTAGCTACTCTGGGCATTTTAATTACCTTGCATCTTTTTAAAAGCAAGCGAGAATAGAGTGGAGGTTATGAAATCCCAGGAATTACAATATTCAGTAAAAGTTAATTTGCTGAGTAAAGTAGTTAATTCATTAATTTTCCTACTAGAAGCAAACAAAGTAAATGAAAAACAATGTATTTTTCTCTTCCATTCATATATTTTCCAACACCTAACTTTTACTCTCAGACCTTGAATTATCTATTTCTTATTTTCCTCATGAGACATTTACTATTTTCAATGAAGGAAATTATTAAACACTTTTTTTAGATTTAACTCTCCTTTTAAATAATTTCCAATCAAATAACTATTTACTGACATGTTGTCATTCCTGGGATTCCATAGGAGGTGATATGCGGTATATATCAAGATTACCATTCACCCCAATAGGTGACTACATTGTTTGACCAACACAGCAATGTTTTACACGTTAGACCCATCTAAAAGGGTTTTTTTCCAGTAACAATTTATTAATTTTTTTAGTACATTTCAAGCTGTTTTGATAGGTAAATAGTGGCACAGAAAATCCCATTGCCGTTACTGAATTGAATGAAAGTAGTACATGGTACAGTTTGGAGGTTACAGGAAGACAAGGAGTCAAAGATGCTGTAAAGTTACGTTAGTAGAATGAAGAAAATATCCTGGGTCATATTCATTAGGGCACACTGCAGTTCAATGTTTTGCAAAAGAATAGGTATATTGTTGTTTATATGTTTAGGTAATTCAATCCCTGTTTTCATCCGTTATGTGCTATAGTGAATACGATCCAGAAGTGCTATACATAGTGAAAGTCTGTCTATGATTATGTATTTTTGATGTGTTGCCTGGTTTCCAACTGATCTCCCTAAATATATATTCACTGTTCCTTGCTTTATTCAGTCATGGTTTACCAGGCTAAGCATTCGCTGCAACTCATACAAGCGGCCTGAAAGCTGTACATGTTGTAAATCTCAGAGATAATGTTCTGGTTGTTTATTACAAAGTACATTAGCCTCTAAAGGACTAAAACAGGATCAGGTATTCATTAGTTGCGTGGTTAGTGGTCGGGTTAGGATTATCTGGTCCAAGATCTATGGCCAGCGAAGAGGAGGAGAAACTGAACCAAACTTCTGAAATAGTAAGACAGATCTATAGGCTTTAAAGATTTTCGACATTTTCAAAATGCTGAAGTCAATTTCAGTTTTGAGCACCAGTGGATCAGTTACAGAGATCAATAATCTATTCTAATTAATGGGCTGGACATCATGATGCAGAAGATTCCCTTAGAACCAGAATTTTCGAGCATGTGGAGTAGACAACAGAAATCACAATAATTATCTTTACAAGATATCTCCCAAACCCCTCGATACAACTCTTTAACTGTATTAAACTACAAGAACATTTTCAAACCTTTCCAACATGTACATGATACACTTTGAGATGAGTGTGCACGTGTCATCTCCCTTGGTCCCTAGAATCTGAGTCACATACAATGATGCTACCACAGGTCTGTTTATGTGGATAACAGTACTTCATCAGTATTGTTATTATCAATAATGACGGGGGTCATTGATTATAAGACCATTTACATTTTTTGCAATCGTGCTTTACCAAACTTATTGGTTTGGTTAATTTATTTCACTCAGATTAGTGACTTACCTGTCCTTGTTTTGGATTCTATGACTAATGTAACACGCCTTTTGTTCCAAATAGTTACATTTTTCAGTTACTAAACCAGGTGTGACATTCAATCCAACATGGTCATATTTTATGTCATTGAGAACCACCATATATATATATATATATATTTTCTTTTACAAATGTTGTTAAATCTATAGGGATGGATCTTAAAATATGAAATGTCTGTTGCCTTTTGCCATATCATTGTTGCCTTTAATGTAGTGTTCTATGAGCGTGCTCTCAAACCTTCCTATCTCCAAGTGGTACCATGGAATCCTTAGTAAGATTGCAGAATCTTACTGAGTCATTGCTCGTATGTTCTAAAATAGTCCGTTAGATCCTTTATGAACAAGCGACAGGTAAAAGTTCAGGGACAGGAAAAAGTTTGCTTAAAATGTACAGGATATGTAGGCCTCAGCCATATCCAAAATCCCTTCCTAGTCCACATTTAACTTAGTCGTATTCATTAGTGCGCACTGTAGCTAAATCATATGCAACAGAAACTGTTTTGCAACTAAATCAACAGTATCTTATTCAACAGGTTCAGGTAGTCCCCATTTTGCTTGGTTTTCTTCCGTCCAGTGTAAGTTGAATACAAGGCTGGGGTCCGTTTTTCCACTTGTGGTTACGTAGAAATTCTGCCCTTCCCGTCCAATCAGTCCCTGTCTGTGCCGGGTCCATATGGCTGAGGTTGGTCCAATGGCAATTAAATGATTGAAGGCGTAGTTGTCCAAAAGTGGAAGAGAGTCTGGCACCCTCCTCAGTCTCCTTCGAATGATTGAATCAGAAAGAAAGCGGTGTTGGCCAAACAGAACTTAAGGGGAGGTACGACGCCCTTTGGTCCTATCAATTGTGTTATCGGATTGCATATTGGAGGTGTGGAAGAAAAGGGACTGTGACTCGAGTGCCCAAATAGATTTAGGTACAATTCAGGAAGAGGACCAAAAGTGAATCCTTACTCATGAACCAGTTTGCCAGGAGGGGATTCAATCAAATCACCCCTGAACACTGCAGAGGACCTTTCGGAAACCAAGCAGGGGTTTGGTTGAGGATAGAATCCTCTTCCCCACCGGATCAGCTGAGTCAAGTCACTAAACTAGAGAGCTGAAATGTATCTGCATGGACGTTCAGGAGGACCTAAGGGAAACCAGGCTCGATGAGAGGGTCATAGTTTGATCCAATGGATCCCTCCAGATCAGCAGAGGCAGCGCCTGTCGCTTTTGGTCACCTCCTCTGAGGAGTGGACAACGTTGGGCACAAAGCCACTTTTCACCCCCTCCCAGCCCTCCTGGATGGTAATGTCACCACTCCTCACCTAGTTAGGAGAAAGGAACTATGGTTAGAGTCATGTTTTCGTTTTCAATATGTACTGCATAAAGCATTTTAGGACTGTGAATAACCTCGTAAGCAAACCTAAGACCAAGGCCAGGTAGGCTTGTTAGAGATTGTTTGGGAGTTTGATTTGGTTTATTGTTGAAGGGGATAGCTACAGTGTCAACAGATCATACAGTTACCTTCTCAATGGAGCAGATTTTGCTATGGCTGAGATTGCCAGAGATTCACGTAATCTTCCATATTCTTCCACATTTGTTACTTGCATCTCCAACCAACAGCTCAACATGTAGTTTCTTACCAGCTGAAAGATGTCTCTGGTCAGCTCGGTGAAGGCGTGCTCCACGTTGATTGCATCACGGGCAGAGGTCTCCACGTAGCGCATTCCGTAAGCACTGGCGAGTTTCTCTGCCTCCTGTCGGCTTACCTGAAACAAACAGGTTAACTTAAATCTTGTGGTCTCTGCAGTGACAATCAACGCACAAACAACATACGCTGCATCATGATAGGCTACCTGCCGCTGAGGCTCCAGGTCACACTTGTGTCCAACCAATAGGAACACAATGCTGTGTGGCTGCACGTGGCTGCGAGCCTCCTCTAGCCAGTCGTGAACATTCTGGAAGGAGCGACGGTTTGTGATGTCAAAAAGGAGAAGGCCGCCGACCGAGTTCCGATAGTAGGCTCTGGTGATGGACCTGGGAAGAAAGAGAGCGGAGAAGAGAGAACACACAATGATTGAAGGTTATAGAGAAATATGTGTGTTAGAAGAAGTTACTGCAAGTGTTGCAGTGAGAGAAAGAAAGACGGGGGGAAATGGAAATAGATGTGTTGGGAGGTGAGACAAAAGTAACAAGCGACAGATGTCAGAGTGAGAAATAGGGAGGAGATAGTGGGTAGGGAGAGAGAGGGGGCGTTTAGGAGAAAAGAAGTTCATTTGAGAAGAGGAAGGACAGAGAACAGGAAAGACGGAGAACAGGAAGGACGGAGAACAGGAAGGACGGAGAAGAGGAAGGGGGAGAAGTGAGAGGAGGGAAGTGATAGATGTGTAAAGCGTAGGTGGCGAGGAGACGAAGAGGGAGCTGCCTTTAATGACGGGAAGAGGTGGAGAAAGTAGAGGAAGATCGAAAATATGGAGAACCATGGCAAAATACGTATTCATAAACAGGAAATGATTCAGAGGCCAATATAGAACATGGAGTGAGGTTGATTAAGACAGACAAAATGCCAACAACGCAAATGTGTGTGTGTGTGTTCAAAGGCTGTATTTAAAGATGTTCATTGCCTGTATCTATGTAAAGAAACTCTCAATCTTGTTTTTTATATGTTTTGCATATGTATACTTTTTATAGGCCTTGTTCTGAGTAATTGAGTTCCAAAGTGTAAATATTGATGGAAGCTAACCTTTGTACCTTAGGCAGAGTTTCAAGGCACCTTGGACTACTCAAACAACCATATCAGTAAAGGTAGCCTACTACATGACAAAAAATGTATCTGTTTAGAAAATGTCAATGTTGGTCTATCCTACAATTTTATATCTTCAAAATGATGTTATACAAAGTTCTGAACGATAGTAGGGGAGGTTTGAAAACAGTATACAAAAAATATAGACAAGAAGCCTTATTCAGATTCACATTAAAATCACAAAATCACGTTTTTTCCTCGGATACACATGCTTTCGCGATTGATCTTTCATTTTACGAACAGCAATCGTGGTGGATCATACAAATAACACTTCATTAATAATAATCTGTGGTACAGGTGGTTCTTAATTAACAACTACAACCCATACCTAAATCGCTCCTGTCCCGCGGTATCCCAGATCTGTAGTTTAATGCGTTTCCCCGGCTCGATCTCCACCAGGCGAGAGAAGAAATCAACGCCGACTGTCGGGTCGCTCACCTGGGCGAACCTTCCCTCCGTGAACCGCCGAATCAGGCACGATTTCCCCACCGTCGAGTCCCCAATGACAATAAGTCGGAACTGATAAAGCCATATCGCCTCCATGGTGACTGCGGTCTATCCTCTGTTCTGGGAGTCAGGGTTGGAACACACGCACAGGCGCGCATGCACAAGGCAACATGCACATGCGCGCACGCACATAGGGCAAAGACAAACACAGCGCAAATAAAATAACGGTGTCAGACAGTTAACCCATAACAACAGCAAACGCAGATAAAATAAGCCTTCGATGCCAATGTACAACACTGGGACAGAAAAAAACATTTCAGACGGGGCAACAGTCGATTTGTCTCTGCCCACCCCGGAGCTCAGCAGCTTGGTTTCAACAGAGTGCGGCTAGTGAATGACAACAAGGCCTTGGATGGAGCACAACACCGCTACTCTTTACAGCTCTTTGTGCCCTTGTGACAACAAAAAAGGCTACATATGTGATGGTTTTGATCTAGACCCAAGCCCTCCCGTGATGTTACAATGCCTATTATACTCTACGTTTTTTATTAAAAGCATGTGACTATTGTAAATCCGATTTACTGTTGGCCAGCTTTCAAGTCACTTGACAGTTCTGACTTTATTTTATTGCCAAATAATAGTTAAAGCCTATTTTAGAAAAAAGGGGTTCCAATATATAAGGTATTCACATAGCCTATAATATCTTCTAGAGAACAATACTTATATTTAAAATCCCCAAATTGCATTGAATGCACATGCCTAGTTATCTGACTGTTCCTTGCCAACTAGGCTGACAGCCACTACCTCACTCCGGCAGACAGGGGATTAGATTGTTAGTTCTGTATGCAATCACTACCCAGGACATACAGATCCCCTAGAGAATAGTATCCACACCCAATGTCCCCCATAGCTGTTGCCCCAATCCGGATATAGGCTTTAGATAGCCTCGGAGGCATTAACAGATTGTAACATATTCGAGTAGTGTTGTACAAGTCTCCCAGAGCGTAATGGCTAATCTATTGCCAACTGGTCATAATTACTTAGAGCCTGTAATTCTATAGACTAGCGTGGACATTTCAAATAAGGTGAATTTGTGTAAACAATAATGTATATCATGGCTCTCAAAGTCTATTCTAGGTCTTCACACCAGATGCTATTGAATTAATAGACAAATCAAACATGTTAATACATACCAAGGTCACTGTATAGGCCCCTCCATTTTGCCTTTTGGTAGAATCATTGATAATCATTTGATTCTTAAGGGATCATTGAACCTGATCTGTCAGTAAGCTAATGGAGAATCGAATGGTGAATTAAGATATATAAACAACCGCCTTCCAAACAGTAGCACTAGTGGATAAAGTGACACTTTTTTGTCATAACGGCACTGTTAGAATTTCATTAAATAGTTCACAGTTAGGAACCGGATAAACCTCACGAGAATATGGAATGGTTTAATCTTACGTGATTTTGTTGCGCCTTTCAGAACCAGAATGCTGCAGGCTTCATCGCACCAAAAATCTCTCCTTTCTCGTAGAATAAACGCCAAATGGACGTACACCAGCAAAGCATTAACCGCAGTTAAAACCGGGCTGCAGATGGGCTATCCACCTCCGGGTCGTCCTTAAGATGTCTTTATGACTATCTATATTGTTAACAGTTGGCTAAAACGGCCTAGCTCTAAGATCAAAATCCACAACACGTTTTGCTCTTCAAAAGTATATTGGTGGACAAAGGGCTACAGTGTTGCTGCGATCCTCATACGTTTCGGTTGTGAGCTAAATCCGTATGTTTGGTTTGGGGTTAAGTCCTCTTTTTTCCTTCCTTGTTCTGGAAGGCCTCTAGTTAGAAAAAGGCCAAACGTTGCCGATGAAATGGCAGCGCGAGTATCAGCATCACATAACCTGACTCATTCCACCTCCTAGCCCGCATCAGCACCAGTACCACCGTAGAGGACAGTATAAATGCGCATTAACGTTTTCACGTGTGATCAGAATTAAACAGCGACACCAGACCGATCTTTCAGTGCAACACTAATATTGTGCCCACAATAAAGGTGAATAAGCTTATTTACTATGAACTGTTTTTATAACACCACTACCAAAGCCAAAGAAATGTATTGGAGCCGTGATGGGGAGCTTGAACTGTGCGTAGATGCTTACATAACAATTAGCCGCAATTCAAAAAGGGTAGAAAAGAGGTAATGAATGACAATATGAAATAAATATGAAATATTATAAATATAAGTGTAATGGAGCATATACATGGTACTTTATACATTACATTAAATATGCTAATGTGAATGTGCATAGAATGTAATCAGAGCATTTGAGGTGATACAGGTTATCCAAATGATCATAGATCAATGTTGCAGGTAGGAAGTCTTATGGCCTCTTTGTCAGTTTGGAAGTACAGTGTCCTGATGCTCCGGTAATGTCTGCCAGACGGCAACAGTCTTTTATGATGTTATGTACTTTCTTAAGGGATCGTGTGTGGTGGATGCCTTGCACGGAGGTGAGATGGCAACCGATGATGCAGTCCGCTGACTTCACCACCCTCTAGAGGGCCTTGCGAGCAGCAGCAGACCAGCTGCCGTATCAGGCAGTAAGGCAGCCTGAGGGGATGGTCTTAACGGTGCGCCTGTAGAAGTTGGTGAGAGTTTTGGCGGACATGCCAAACGTCTTGAGGTTCCTCAGGAGGTATATACGTTTTTTGAGCCGTTTTTACTGCTTGCCTGAGTCTGCTTGCCGAGTCCAGATGGGGTCATCTTTGACTTCCTCAATGCCTCCAGGTTCCCTAAACTATAGGCAGAGGACCGTGCTCTGAGCATAGCAAGGACATTACCATTAGCCCAGCGCTTTTAGTTTGGGAAAGTCCTTACATTTACCTTTGGTACGATATCATTGATGCACTTGGAGATATATGCTGAGACAGAGTCTGTGTTTTCATCTCTCAGTCGGATGCATCATAGAATCATAGAGTTTTGGCAAAGCTTTCCTCACATTTGCCCTATTGAAGTTACCAAAAACAATAAACGCTGCCTCAGACAACCTGTACTTTGTCAAGCCTTGTTTGCTATCATAACAAAATTCAAGTTTTAAAATAAGTAGTGTTAAAGACTAGGGGGAAAAACCTGGTACAAAAAAGAAAGTAGGCATAGACCATTTCCAGGGGACCTGCTTTGGCTAAAAGAAACATGATAGTCAGACATCACTGCATGCGCTGAGCAACACTTCCAAAACCCATTGTCTACGTCACTGCCTCCACAAATGCAAGTTAAAACTTTATCATGTATATGTAAAAAGATCCATAAGTCCTGCCGCCTTCTCTGGGCCCAAGCTCATTTACGATGGACTGAGGCGAAGTGGAAAACTGTCCTCTTGGTCTGACGAATAAAAATGTGGAAATAATGGATGCTGCATCCTCCGCGCTAAAGAAGAGAAAGTTATTCATCCGGCTTGTTATCAGCGCACAGTTCAAATTTTTCCAAAAGCAATAATATTGCTCAGTTTAAACATTTGATATGTTATCTTTTTATTATTTGTAAATAAATACAAGCACAAATGATTTGCACATCATTGCATTTTGTTTTAATTTGAATTTTACACAGTGTCCCAACTTTTGTGGAAACGGGGGTTTGAATCCAAATGACATTGATCATTACACTCTGGATCCTTAATGTAATACCGTTTTGATTTAGTTGATTTATTATGCTTTTTGTTTAAATAATCCTAACATCTCTGAAATTGAGTTTGTAACTACATGAAATGGATGATTTCAACACAATTTGGATTAATGATAATAGCATTTATTTACCATGGATTGCCTACTGTCATTCAGCAGTACTTGAGGGCAATGTTATATTTTGTTGAAACCTTTGTAGTTTTCTGTCTAACCAAGTGTATTATTAGTGTATAACATTTTTCTAGCATACTGGATAAAGTGACCAAAAACGTTAAACTTTGACATTTGCCATGTTTCGTTTTAAACAATAAGAGTGGTATCCACTGTAAGTGTTTAACATTTGTTTGGAAGAACAGTTTGGGTAATAATTATCAGAAGGGCTCATTAAGCCCTTGGCGACCCCATCGGTGCGTTTAAAACCTGAACCAGTGTGTTTATACACTATTAATTTCCCCCAGCGGCCAAACGGTGGACTGTAGCCTACAGTGAACCTTTGGCTTATGTACATAACTTTATCAGTTTCACGGGTGCGGTCGACCAGCCTTCAAACAGCTCACGGGCAGTATAATCTTCATGCGCAGCGCAGCGGTATCTGGTCCTAGAAGAGATCTACAAGTGAGTGAGGGCTGTTCGACCTCAGTCGACAGTTGATGACTTTGCGCTGACTGCACTTTTTAGAACTTCTCCTTTTTGCACTGGATAGCGAAAAAGTAGTGTCTCCAAAAGGATCAATTGAAGTGGACTCAATATATGGATGTGTACGCAATAGAAACTGCAAAAAATGAAGACTTTTAGATACTTTAAAAATGTGTATGTTTGCGTATGCACATTTTGAACAGCTAGGAAAAGCTAATGTTATCTTTCTTTCATAATTCAATATTTTTGTTCTACCTCAAGAAGACCAAGCCTACTCATGTAGTAGCCTGTAATCTACATACAATTTAAGACGTCCGGAAGAGAGCCAGCGAACGTGGACCCATGGAATAGAAACTCGAGTTAAGAGAAACACGCTTTATCGAAAAAAAAAATAATTATTCTACATGCATCCTAACTCTCCATTTATTTTGTGTGAAAAAAAGATGTATTAGACTTTACATTTTTAATAAACTCACAAAAACCAAGTATGCAACAGGAACGCTTGCTGAAGGTCCTGGTCATCGGCGACTTAGGTGTCGGAAAGACGTCAATAATCAAACGTTATGTCCATCAGATATTTTCCCAACATTACCGAGCCACTATTGGAGTAGACTTCGCCCTCAAAGTACTTAATTGGGATCACAAGACAGTCGTGCGTTTGCAGCTGTGGGACATCGCAGGTTGGTAAACTAATTACGAGTAACATACTTAGCCAGTACAATTTATACATTTGCATTTGTACTGTTCGGTTTACGCATTTTTACCTTAAAAATACATGATCACGAATCTAATTCTAAATAGCCTATACATGAATTGAAAGTAACCGTCAATTTACTTTAAAACTTGAATTCAGCCACTGTATTATTTTCAGAGTTGTTAAGATTAAGGTTAAAGTGTGAAAGGATTCAACTCCCTAGCCTTATTATAGCCATCGTATCACGCAACCGCTAGCAAAAACTATCAAACATGCTCCCCCCTCCCAACACGTCTTTGCTACCAGTATGAATGGGACATTAAAAAGGATTTCCCCATCAACCTGACCTTCACAATAAACGTGAACAATATTCCTAAACCACGTGATATAGACCTACTACTTTTACTAAGCACATCAAAATACAGTAACAATAAAAAGTATTCAAAGCCCTTTACTTTTTCACATTTTGCCATGATTCTGCATTTAATACTTAAACCAGCATGATGATGACAGGAAAACATATTTATAGGCATGTTTGCCAATTTATTGAAAATAAAAAGCTTGTCAATGAGCTGGTGACTTGGTAAATATCATTTAGCTAAGTATTCAAACCTTTTATTCAATACTTTGTAGTACATTTGGCAGTAATCACTGCTTTGAGTTTTCATTGGTAGGCCTCCCCCAGCTTTGCACAACTAGATTTGGGCAGTAGTTTCATTTTCCTTACAGATTTTCTAAACCTCAGTGAGATTGGATGTGGATCTTCAGATTGATCTTCAGATCAACATCTCACAAATGTTCAATGGGGTTTAAGTTTGAACTTGGCTGGAACATTGAAGGACATTCACATATTTGTCCCAGATTTCTGAAATTGGATAAAAAGATCCAGGGTTAAAGCCCATGAAGCCCAGGGCTAACAACGCCACTATCTTGGTGGTGTGTTTTAGGTCAAAGTCGTGCAAAAAATGTATATGTCAAATGTCCTCTGTACTCAGGTTATCATCACAAACCTCTTGTTTCTTCTGTTCATCTTTCCCTCAATCCTGACCATGCTTCAGTAAAAGCAACCCCATAGCATGATGCTCCCACCACCTGTTCATCTGTAAGGATGGTATTAGCTAGGTGATGAGCAGTACCTTGTTCATGCCAGACTATCCCTTCAGAGTCACATTTTGCTCAGTTACATAGTGACGGCCAGCTATAGGAAAAGTCTTGGTTATTCCAAACCTCTTCAATTTCAGAGTGATGGGGACCACTGTACTCGTGGGAACATTTAATAAAAAAAAAAATTCTCACCCAGCTTAGATCTAGGCCTAGTCAAAATTATGGTTCAGGTCACAATAATATTTTATTTGACTTGTTTTTAGCTAGTTTTTATACTTAGTTTTGAAAGTGACACCTTAATTGTGTACCTTTCTAAGCCTTGATTCTGTCTTGCGCTATGTTTTAACACCTTGACTATGTGTGTCAATACAAAGCAGACCATTTATGGTGCCCTATCTCTGAACTGTTATTAGACTTTTCCCCCATATTACATACATAACTAGAAGTAATGACATCATTGCAGAAGACGATCAATCATTGTCATGCACCAGTCCTTGCTCAGCACTTATATGGTTCTGTTGAAGCATGTGGGGTTAGTTAAATCAATGTTTACACAATGCATCCTGGCTACTGGCAGATTGTCGAATATGGGCCTTCTTTTGTTCATAGAGGTTTAGAAAGAAGAAACACACACAAAACATAAAAAATATTCATCATCTATCTATCTATCATTTTCCTGTGAGAAATGTCATTTACACACATTAACTCACTTAAACACTCACACAATTCCACGCCCACACTTGAAATTTCTTGGTCACGTAGGAGTATAGAGTTGCTTCTTCAATTTACCAGGATATATAATTTGTATTTAATTTCCACATCACTTCACAGTTATATTGTTGATGCTGTCGTTATGTAACTGTTGTTGGTATGTATCCCAAGGCCAGGAGCGCTATGGCAACATGACGCGGGTCTACTATCGTGAGGCTGTCGGAGCATTGGTGGTCTTTGACATGACTCGAGCCTCTACTTTTCAGGCTGTCCTTAAGTGGAAGAGAGACCTGGACTCTAAGGTTACAAAACATATTTGTAGCATACATGTTATCAGTTATAATGCATTCTAACTTATAGGCTGTATTAATGAGGGGCATGGAGCCTCTATATTCCAGGCTATATTCAAGTAAATGAGAGACCTCAATTCTGAGGTTACTTACCAGATATATGGTAATTCATAACATTCATAACTTTTAATATGCCTATGACCAGTTGTAATACATTATAATGTAACGGTGTTACTGTAGGGAGGGGTAGAATGCCTTCACATTTTTGACTGTTCTCAAGTGCATGTGCATGGCTTTTAGAGTTGCTAATGATCACCTGTATTACCGTTTCTGAAGACCATAATCAGATCCACTCTCTCCTCTGTTTCACCACGCCCTCAACTCCCCCTCTCTCTCATCCTAGGTGGCCTTGTGCAACGGCAGACCGGTGCCAACAGTACTACTGGCTAATAAGTGTGATCAGCTGAGGACTGGCCTCTGCTCAAAATTGCCCAAGCTGGAGACCTTTACCAAAGACCATGGCTTCATAGGGTGGTACGAGACCTCTGCCAAGGTAAGAGGTTCAGATTTCAAGATCAAAGAGGCATGGGCAAAAGTAAATGCAATCGTGTGCATCCACTTTCTACATCATACTGTAAGTACATACTCACCCCCGAGAGACAAAATAGCTAGCTCTGGTTTAGTCGGGGAGAATGGAAATCATTTGTTTTGACGTTAGTAGGGGAAGAGAAAATATAGCATGTTGAACAGTGGCTCAGAAGCAAAGTGTCTCTTAATTGCTCCCACCTCTGGTGGACAACTGCCAAATTACAGCAACAGTGCAAAGCTTAGACTTCTGCTTCCTATACTGTATTACATTTTTTTTAAATGGCACAATGATTCTGTACACTATTCAGTGCTTGTTTTCTCAGTTGAACAGAAATTGAGTACATTGTGTAGAATTTTTGCATCCTGGAAATGACAGAGGATTTCACTTGTGTCGCCAGCTGTTACTAGTTTGAGGAGAGATTATTCTGTTAGTGAAGCTGATGGAACAGAGGCAGTGAATCTTAAACTGATCCCTGCACACTTGGTCGGAGTGCCCTCAAGGTTGTGTGTTGCTGACGAAACGTAGAGAGTGACTTCCAAGGAGTGACCAGGGATTTGAAAAAATTCAAAACAATTTGGATACACCCATGACTTGAATGATATAATTCATTGTCCACTGTTCCTTAAGAAGACCAGCATGAAATTCTTATTTAAGAAGAAAAAAACATAGATAATTGAATACAAATATTTAGTTATGCTACTAGCTACTTGTTAGCCGTGGCTATGTAGTTGCATAATCGCTCAAAGGGGCCATAATTTTTGCTCCCTGTAGATTGGGACACGTGCAAATGGCGGAGGCTCGTGTGAATGTGCAAATAGAGAGTTACAGGTGGAGCAGGGTTAATCTGTGGTCCAATTGGGATTTAGCAAGGGAAGGGACTTTGATTTTGACTTTCGACCAATGGAACGTTGTACTGGAAGGGTGTACTTTTGTATGCTACTGAGAAAATGTTGTCACTACAATATCACTACAATTGTACTGGAGATTTTCTTATATTTTACAATGCATACACTTCAACAAAAATGCTCCTTTTAATGACTAGAGATCAGAGGTTAGAGGTCACAGTATGGCATGGGTCAAAAGATGGTAAAGATCCCTTTTATATCATTAGAGTGCATTGTGTGTCATTGAGGGGATGATTGTGCTGTGTTATGCCAGCAGCAGACACTGTGTTTTAGAGTGATTTTCAGAACGGTATTTTGGGAATGTAAATAGTGTCAGTCGAGCGGAGGGAATGTCTCTGTCTGCTTACAAAGAGTCTTTCTCTTCTCTCTCCCTTCCCCTTTCTCACCCCCTTTCTGTCTCTCTATCCAACTCTCCCTTAAAGGACAACACCAACATCGACGCGGCCATCACATCTTTGGTCGAGAGCATCATGGCTTTGGAGGACGAGAGGCCATCTGATGGGGACCCCAGAGACCCCAACATCCTGGTCCTGCCACGATTTGACTACAATCTGAAAGACAGGAGTGGGGTGGCTGGTCTACCCGGGTGTGACGGCTGCAATAAGAAGCTCAGCCTGCCAAGCCGGAGGGAGATGGGGGATATCTAAGGGGTTAAGATGGAAGAACGAGAGCAATCGGGAGAGATGGAGGGAGAAAGAGGGAGGGCGTTGGTGGGGAAGCGGAGGTCTGAGGATGAGAAACTTGCTTGGTATGACTGGCATTATAATACAAGTTGACTACTGGTTCTGTGGGACAAAGTTGATAGGAGAGGGAAGGATAGTGGTTGGTCAAAGCCAACAAACTCTATCAACCAGAGTGGAGGTGGTGAGACGGAGAGTAGAATGGAAGACATAGAGGGGAGGGGGGGGGTTGTGTGTGAATGTTTTAGTCTGTGTGCCAAAGAGAGAGAGGAACAGAGATAGAGAGATTGAGGTAGCGATAGTATATGAGATAGGAAAATGCTATTTAAATGTGTGCATACTAAAGGCAGATGAAGCTGGACAGCGACATTGAGAGGGATTGCAGCATGGTAAATTAAATATATATGTATTGCCACAGTCACATGAACTGTGCTGAATCTGAATGACATTGAAGATCTAATCACATGACGGTGGAGAATTGAATGATGGCCAGGAAACGCTATGATGTTATCAAGTAGGTTTCTGTAGCGTTCTGCAAAGCACAAAAACATCCAATGCCCTTCTTAACCGACAAACATAGGCCTACTGTGTCTGTGTGCACAAGTAAATACTATATAAAAAAAAAAAATCTCTTTTTTCATTCAGGACATAAAACCAGCTACATTGGACCTTCTGATAAAAAACGCTATTTTGGTTTTGGAGATACTTTTTGGAATAGAAGTTCCAAGAACAATGAAGCTTATGTTTAGGGTTAAGAGGTAGGGTAAGGATGTTTGTTTTTTTAGGGTTAAGTTCGGGTTTTGGTGTGAATGATAAGATTTAGGGAATGTGATTGGGAATTGGAATGTGTGTGTGTGAGAGAGAAAATGTATGCATTTGCGTGTTTGTTATTGTGTAACTTTCTGGTTATTTCTCCTACCGACAAGAACCCATCAGAACAGCCTGAAGGTGAATAGTGCAAAATTTTAAGCCAAATCGTCATACAGTCACCAACCACACGATGCCACTGAAGTAACCAATAATGAAACATGGCATCAATGAAACATGAATTCAATAACAAGAATGAAATGACAAACTTTACAAACACTTCATTTGTTTGTTTAACCCTGTTACATGTGCATACTAGTGGGTTTAATAATGAACCTTTAACAGTAGACATCTGCCCCTACAAAGATTCAATCAGGTATCATTCACGTTCAACTAAGGTTTTCACAAGAAAATGTTCCAGTTGCAACCCCTAAGCAACTGCTTGCTATTTAGAATCCAGATGTTGACATGAAAAAATGTGTTGAATAGACATCTGGTGGAAAGGACAACTTTTGAGTTCTTTTTCTGTGTTGTGTTTGTCCAGAGACAGTAGAAAACCTAGCGCTTAGAACATCTGACCAATTGACAAAGTTGGGAAGATGACTTTATCAATAAAAACATTGATAAAGACTGGTGTGTGAGTTACAGGTCTGTACTACTCCAGATTTGGGGTGTTATTCATTTAATTAGGTTGCCTTGCGTCCTAGCGCTCTGTTGGCTCCTTGAGGCTGTTTGAGGTTTCTGTGAGCTCAAGGTTGTTTGTTGGCCAGAGAATGTTTTTTTCTCCAGCGTGTGGGTCTCAACATTCGTTTTGAAGAACTAGCAATGTGACAAAAAACAGACACATCTCAACTTTGAATGTCCCAAGTCCATTGGGAGCAAATCGAATACAGGTCTGTTTTTTCCGTTGGTTTGTGTGTAATGTTTGCGTCATCGAGGGCAAAATAGCCATGCATTGACATTATTTTGCTCATGTCACCACAGATAAAGATTGGAACAATCCCTACCAATAGAAGTTTAGAACCTTTTCTGTGGTTTTCTGATGAAGAACAACTCACCCAAGTTCATAGCTCAGTATTTTGTATATTATAAAAATAATGGACTAAATCGAATGGCCCATTTTGTAGGCCTGTAACACATAAAATAACACACTGAACAGGTTTAGAGGTCCATGCTACCCTTTCCTTTGTCCCTCATATGTGAATCCATCCTACTGTTGCTCACATCCACCTGACAGTTCCTTGCTTCTGGCTCAGACTCACCCTGCTAAATTGGTCAAATCGAACATTCCCTACCAATAGCAATTATGTTCTATTCATGGTCTTAAATAAAGTGCATAGCTCCGCTCTGTTATTCTGAAAATTAACAAAGGCCTGGAAACAAGAGAACTAATGGCATGAGAATAACTGATTGTAGACCATTAGTCTTTATGACTCATGTAACCCAGTGTATTGTAATACATATTACCTTAAATACATATACAAATGTCAGCATTCACCAACTCTCCTCTGCCTCTAGCTGAAACATATGTTGCTGAATCAGTCATATAGGAATGACAAACAGTGGACATTCTCTGAGGGGTTCACATTTATGTCTGTAAATGCTTTGGTAGTACATAACATATACTAATGTGACCTGCTGCTTTGTTAATGATTCTCTCCGGCAACTCACTTCTGTTTTCTTTTTTTGTAAAGAAAGTCCAGAAATTCTACCGCTACATTTGTAATTACTGTTACTATAACCACCCTTCATGCTATGTCTGCAAAATGCATGTTGGAAATGGATGAAAATGATAGAGGGGGATAATTACTGGCACAGCTATGTAAGAATTTGGCTAGAATTGAGCTTATACAGACAGCTGCAATAGCTAATAGAATTCAAAGTCATGGTTGCTGCCTTAAACAGAGTGCAAGTACAATGGCTGAAATGATCCCCCTGTACACCACTCGGAATTACATCGGTGTTTGGTACATGTTTGGTACATCAGTCATTTAGTGTTTATTCTGGGATATATTGATCCCCTGATGCATGTTTGTAAGCATGTCCTGACATCTATTTAGGTATTTATTGTGTTCTAACCATATGCTCCAGCACATCTATTTAGGTATTTATTGTGTTCTAACCATATGCTCCAGCACACCTATTTAGGGATTTACATGGATTATTCCTCACTCACTCCACACTGTGGTATTGAGGATTCCCTCCGTTCCTTCTCTCGCTCCTTCCTTTTTTCAGTTTTTTTCTTTTATCTTTCTTTGTACCTCACTCTGTCTCTATCTGTCTGCTTTCTTTTTGATCAGGTCTCTACCATCTTCCATCTCTTTCCTTTCTGTTTCTATCGACTTGCATTCTTTCTTCCTCTCTCTGGCATAACCTTTATCTTTCAACTCTACCTTTCTATTTTTTTCATGAACATGCTTGCACATTTTCAAAGCTCTATTTGACAGAGACAGCGGGAGAGACTTTTCACCCCACAGCAGTGGTTGGCCTCGTCTCCAGCTTTGAGACAGGAAGGATGTTAGAGCCCCAGCATTGTCAACCAGTTAAACGACCAGCTAAGCAACAAACAAAAGTGCTGTTTGTGGGGGTTGTTTTACATGCATGTTCGCTTTACAGAGTGTCAAAACCACTCAAGAGCACTCTCTTTTTCTTGGTTTGTATTGAGTTGCTGACTACATTGATTAGCAGCTCAGACACGCATTTGGCTGCTCTTGCAACAACATTTGCTATATTTGTGAGACCAGTACAGCTCAGAATTATTTTTTCTTCCACTATTCACTTTTGTATCTCCCTCCCTTCCTGTCGCTTCTCTACGTCTCATAATATGTTCCCTCACAGCTGTCTAATGGTTCTGACACACACACACATTTTACATTTTACTATACTCGTGGGGGCCCCAAATATTATTTCCTTTCAAAATTGTTATTCATCTGTCTTACCACTGCATCTGTGAAACAGGGTAAAAGTAATGTTATGTTTTGTACATGTATGACTGCGACTGAAACTTGAAAAATAACCTTCTCATTGATGACATCTGCGGGTGGTATGACTTAAAGTGGTATAAGATCCTCTACTAAATGGCCTACTCAGAAATAATTTAAATATATGGACCGTGACACATTTATCTGATTCTGTGTTCAATCACTTTGGAATGTTGTGATACATTACAATAGGAATTAACTTAACAGGGTGAATATGAATACGGTATCAGATGAAACATTTAGAAATGTGTAAATACATTAGTTCCCATATTTTAAATTGTATTTAAAATTAAGTACATTATGGTGGTCAATCAATCAAACTCACTTATAAAGCCCTTTTAACATCAGCAGTTGTAACAAAGTGATTTTACAAAAACGCCCAGCATGAAACCCCAAGGAGCGCGCAACAACAGTGTTGAAGCACAGTGGCTAGGAAAAACTCCATATGGGTGCAGGATTTTAGGAAGAAACCTAGAGAGGAACCAGGCTCAGAAAGGTGACCAGACCTCTTCTTGCTGTGCTATTTAAGAGCACAATAAATAATTAATAAATTAATATTATTGTCCAGAGTCTATACAGCCTAATCTAGACAGGGCCAGATAGGCAGGACAGGGACAGTCCAGGGTATAATGGTATTCCATATTCCATAAACCAACAATGTTGCTTCAGCTTTGTACTTGAGATAATTGGCCAACTGAAAAGTAAATTCCCTCCCAAGCTTTTTTTAGCAGATTGAAGCATGTTTTCCCAAAGTATTTCCCATTGTTTTCCATTCTTCCTAAATTGTAAACTAGATGAGGCATGGGCAACACCTGCCACACCACCTGTCCCTCACTGATGCCTCTCTGCCTACAAGCTGCCACTGGCCCAGTTCCATCTACATTAGGCCCCATTCCATTCCCAATACTCACACCTGGACTGCAGTTGTCTAATTATCATTACTTACACCTGCACTCCAGTCTCTAATTATCATTACTCACACCTGGATTCCATTCCCCTAATTATCATTACTCACACCTGGACTTGTTTAGGTGCGGGATTGTCCAATTCCAATGTACCATTTGTAATTCAGTAATACTAAATGAGAGGCCTTGTCATACAAAGTATACAGACATCCTCAAATGTGTTGGTACCCTTACAGCTCATTGAAATAATTCTTCATTCCTCCTGAAAATTGTTTAAATTAAAAGCCCAATTTTTTTTTAGAATGACACAAATGTACATTTTCAAAAAGTTTGCTGCCTCAGTTTTTATGTTGGCAATTTGCATATACTTCAGAATGTGATGAAGAGTGATCAGATGAATCGCAGCTAATTGCAAAGTCCCTCTTTGCCATGAAAAATAACATGGAGAGAGGTTCAATTGTTGTGAATAAGGCTTCAGGGCACCCAAGAAAGTCCAGCAAGTGCCATGACCGTCTCCTAAAGTGGTCTCCGCTGCGGGATCGGGGCACAACCAGTGCAGAGTTTGCTCAGGAAGGGCAGCAGACAGGTATGAGTGCATCTGCATACACAGTGAGGCAAAGACTTTTCGAGATGGTCTGGTGTAAAGAAGGGTAGCAAAGAAGCCACTTCTCTCCAGGAATCAGGAATCCAACATCAGGGTCAGACTGATATTCTGCAAAAGATACAGGGATTGGACTATTAAAGACTCGGGTATGCAAGATCGGGCTACCATCAGTCAGGATGTGGCCCAGATGTTAATTGACAGCATGCCAGGGCGAATTGCAGAGGTGTTGACGAACATGGGTCAACACAGCAAATATTTACTCTTTTCATATACTTATTGTAATTGTCAATAATAGCCTTTGACACTTTAAATGCTTGTAATCATACTTCAGTATACCATTGTAACATCTGACAAAAATATCTAAAAACACTGCAGAAGCAAACTTTTTGTAAACCAATAATTGTGTTATTCTCATAACATTTTGCCACTGCTGTATGCTTGCATGCTAGGGAGCTGCAAAAAAAGGATTGCTTATTCAACAAAGATATTTTAAAATGGCCTGGACACATTTGTTTGTATACCTTAGAAAAGGTAATAAATAATTTGATTATAATGATCTTTTAATCTAATACGTTTGTTTAATTAGTATCAACTGTCCAATCTTGTAATCAGTCATTCAGCCTATTTAAATAGATAAAACTATATTGTTTGGTATCATTGTGTGCACCACACTGAACCAGAGAAAGCAAAGGATAGACTTGTCTGAAGAGAACCGAATACATATAGTAGACAAGCATGGTAATGATAAAGGCTACAAGACGATCTCCAAGAAGCATGGTGTTCCTGTGAAAACAGTTGCAAATATTATTAAGAAGTTCATGGTCAATGGAACTGTAGCCAACCTGCCTGGGCACGGCCACAAGTGGAAAATCAACCCTAGATTTAACAGAAGAATAGTGCAAATGGTAGGAAAAGAACGCAACTAGGAATCGGCAGGGACTGAGGAAAAAAACTGGGTAAAAATAGTTAGGTGCTGATGAGGGAATATGTGTGACAGGTGTGCGCAATAGTTAGGTGGGTGGTAATCTGGGACAGATTGCACCACCCGTCACATTTTTTGCAAAAGTGGGAGGACTCCACAAAGAAAATCATGAAAAAGCCAGACTAGAATCAAAACTAAAGTTTTTTGGCAAGTCACATCAGCTCTATGTTTGCAGATGACAAAATTAAGATAAAAAAGGTTACTGTACCTACAGTAAAACTCAGAGACGGCTTGGTTGTGTTTAGGGGCTGCTTTTCTGCGTCTGGAACAAAGTGCCTTAAATCCACATTTTAATTAATTTTCTTTATAGAACAGTAACATTTAAAGGGAAGATCAGTGCAAATTGGAACATAAATTTGCTTTTTTTCTTTATCCTATAAACCATTTCCAAATATTACATAGTTCATTTCTAACAAGTTTAAGTTAAACATTATTTGGACATGACATGGTACAAAATTAGAATATAATGTGCGAGACCACGTTATTTGTAATAAACGTACACGTCTAAACATATAATTGTCTACGTCTTCTAACTTCAAGCCCTCCCCGAGGATTTGAGGCAAAACCAAGACGTTTCAGTTTAGTGTTCATTTGCATGCAATTATTCACACGCGAATATCATTGGCTGGTCCTGCTTCAGAGCAAAGCTACGAGTACGAAGGTAACGCTTTGGCGGATGAGCTCGGACAGAGCTTAAAATGCGGTGAGCTAAAGCATTACGAACGGATCTCTAGGACGTTTTTACTCTTAGATCAAAATAAAGATGTGCGCTGGCGAGACAAAACAGTCTAACTTATTCGTATTGACATGTGAAAAAAGAGGAGCCAGTGGAAAATACATCTAAAACGAAATATTGCTGCTCATTTTGTAAGTGCTTAAGAATAAGTTATTTCTGCTGTGGGAAATATCCACCTTTCCATAAATATGTTTTTCTTTTTCTGTCTGTCTATCGGACATGTAAATAGGCAATGACTTGTGTACTTTATTGGCTGTGGAAGATAACTGTCCTAAAATGAAACCAATAATAAGCAAATGTGTATATGACTACAGCTTACAGATAAATAAACATTGACATTTTGTTTTATATTTAAATCATTATGACATACTATACATATAATGTGTTATCTATATTATGTTTTATTATATCTACATAGATACATTTCTCCTAAGAAGATGTGGTCTCCAGGGGTTAAGTTGATGCTGATAATGATTTTACTATTTATTACAGGTGAGTCTGTGGATCTGATGTTTGTAGTGTCAGTCTCTATGTCCTATTGTGAAATCCAACATGTTTTCAGATCGATGCCACATCTACTCGGGCTGTCCTTTTCACTCCTGCATGGGTGCCAGCTCTGTTTGTGCTAGAATCTCTGTTGAACTCTTATGCCAAATCTTTTTTGTTTTGCTATAATATCTGATCCTTTCATGTGGTCTGAGAGCTAAATCTGTTTGAGATAATGTTTGTACCGCTATACTTTTATATAGCCTGAGTGCCAGACCTGTTTGAGCTGTAATGCAGACCTCTGGCCTCATTCCCATTTTGTCATTCTCTCCCTCTCTCTGTTTTCGCTATTTCTCCTTCCTCTCCTTCTTTCTTTGCTCTCCTTTTTACTCTTGTTTTCTCTCTATTGGTCATTTCACCAAAACCCATATATTCTCCTCTTCTCTATTCCTCCTTATCCTGCTTCCACCTCATTCCTAACTTTATCTTATTTTCTTAGCACAAAGCACAGCCCTTCCTCATCCTGCCCTCAACACCAGTGATGGCAGCTCCTTGAACCAGATTACTACATCATCCAGGCTAACTGACCAACTAACTACTCAGTACTACATCGGTCTCCAACTTCTTGGTAGAGGTTTCTTTCTAAGTGATGTTTAGTTATATTGTTCACACCATAAATCCATCCACTAACTATTAATACTGTCTATTTATATCTGTCTGTGCAATCGATACACTCTTGTCTATCCAATTTATATTCTCTATTTCTTCATAGGTCTTGCTGTGGGACTATCCGGGAGTGTCTACATTTGCATATTGCGATATATCTGTGTTGGCTTGTGCCAGGCCAAGATGGTCAGGCCAGGGTCGAAATTGCTTGCGGAATTATTTTAGATTACGTTGATGTTGTGACATTCTGTGCCCCACTATATTGGTAACCCTGCCTGTTAAGGCATTTTGAGGCATAATCCTTTCGTAGATTCGTAATAGAATGAACATTGTGACAATTTGTGACCCGCTAATTTGGTTCCTCTGCATACCAAGTCCTATTAATGCGTAGTAAGCCTATTGAGACTTAAGGTGCTGTTGCTAGTAGAGTAGGTATATTCATTCAGGGGGAAATGTGTGGCTTTATGATCAAGGAGTAAATGTTCTCATACCAAAAGATTGCTTTGAGTTTGTATATATGATACATATCTTTGACAAAATGTGTTTCCAGAGATATATATTATAATAAATACTATGCCACCTGCCCCCTGGCTCTGGCGTCAAAAGTCAATTATGTAAGAACCACTTCTTGGAATTTTTTTAAGCGTTAGATTGTCAGATGCAATTAATAGTGCAAAGAAAAGTGGGCATATGTTCATATAATTGGCATGTGACAGTAGGTAAATCTGCTATTATTTAGATGAGAGTGGCAGGTACCGATAGAAATCTCAGGGGGTGGGCTTGTCTGGTTCGGCTGGTTGCCATGGGCTACTGGCATATCTTGTTGCCATGGAAATTGTTCTACCATCATGCCTCTAGATGGTGTTGTCCTCCAGCTTACTGGAGTAGAATGGCACTTTGAACAGTTGAAAGTGAAATCGGCAGAAACAATCAACATTTGTTTGTATATTAGTAAAGGTTAAATGTGAATGATTATATGGTATTTATGTCTGTTGGTGACATCTTAATATTTAGCATGTTATGTAAACACATTCAAAACAATACTATAAAATCACATTAAGTGGTTTCCATTTAAAATAGAAATTATTAAAATATTCTCCAAGGTTAACATTGTCATTCATAGTGTATTTTCTTTATAAGCTGTATGCACAGGATACACAGGCCATCATCACAACAAAATGTTGTTGTGATGATGATGTGAGTGAGTGCATGTGTGTGAGCGTGCACATGTATGGTTGTTTGTTCTCTGAAGTTAGATTTTTCCCACAGAAGAACACGGTTTGCATCGCCCAGACTACATCCTTTATTAAACCTTTTTTCATGCATGCATTTCCTTGACAGTTCTCTCTTTGCTTCATAATACCCACAATCAAACATATGTTTTTCTATCCTTGTGAGGACCAGAAACATAATATACAATTTTGCAACTCTAAATCTAACCCTCATGGACAATCTCAAAGTTACAATTCCATGTCTAGAGACTTTAATATTACTATGTAGTGTGTTCTATGTAGCATGGAGCAAACACACTCACACAATGGACTGGCACCAACTTCACCAACGCCCCCAACAGAGAACGCTGGTAGCTTCCGATATCTTTGGGGGCACCCAGCAGGGCCAACCTTGCCCCTACACACCTGCATCTTATTGGGACCTCGTCAGAGGATGTATTTAAGAGCTCCCAAGGAAAATGAAAATGGATGATGAACAGGACAAGGCTGTAGCGATGAAAATGGCTGTAGCGATGAAAAGGGTTGCCAAGGTTATGATCCTCAGCATCCATTCACCCCAAACCACCATCAGACTAATTTTGGCTCTGGCTTTGGAGTCTAAACGTCAATTATGTAAGAAGCACTTCATGTGAGTCCATCCCAGAGATGAAGCAACCTCCCCTTAAAAGGGGTTTGACTTCTGCCTCACCTCTTCCCTTGCACTTCTTTTTTTGTTAATTAATAGCCCACATGAACACGTGTGGTAAGATAGTCTGTGCTAAGGGAGAGACATAAGAAATAAAGACACACAGGTGAGACCAAATTAAAGCTTTTTGGTAAGTTACACAATCTCAAGGTTTACAGGAAAGAAAACAATAAGCCTTCAGATAAATGAACACCTTCCCCACAGTCAAATATGGATACTTTTTAGTGATGTTTGACATTGCATTGCAATCTTTGGCACTGGGTGCCTTCAACGAGTGCTTGGCACCATGAAATCACAGAATACCAAGGCATTTTAGAGTGCAATGTTAGGCTCAGTCTCAGAAAACTGGGTCTCCCAAAAAGGTCATGGGTCTTCTTGGAGAACAGTGACCCTAAACACACTTCAAAAAGAAGCCAGAAATGATTAAAGACAAAATGCTGGACCGTTCTGGGAGTTCAGGGAGTGAATCCATGTCTACAGAAAGTGTTTCACTGCGGTGATTTTGGTCAATATCTATGTTTATGTAATCTCTAGGTTGTGAATAATATTTTTGTTGTATAGCAACACCCCGGATAAACCTTTATGTTAAAATGTTAAAGGATCTCTTTTGAATAGCATATATGATGAGTACTATGTAATATTTTATATTTGCATAAGATCTTGTTTTCACTATGGTGCAATATTTATAATTTATATTGCTGCCAATTTCCTTATGAAGGTATACTGTGAATTTCTTTGAGAAATTAACCACTAAAATAATTTGCATATGGAATTAAAATGTTTTTCTATGATGGGAACCTTTCTCTGGAGGAGAGAATATCCAGGTTCCATTTGAACTTTGACTCACCAAATGCCACAAACAGTGATGACACAGGTTTTGTATTGTTGATGTTACTTCGGCAGAGTGCACCTGAAATCAATTTTGTTGAACAAACATAGTATTACTTACACTAAGCAATCCAGGACAAAGCTAAGAGACAGTGCGCGTTAGAGAGAAATAGCACAGTATGAGAAAGCAGAAAGGCAGTAGAGGTAGAGCGAGACATGCTTTTTTTCTTATCCACTACTAGAATTTTAAACCAAGACTTTGTAAAAGTAAGGTTCATCACAGAGTGAGGGAAACCCCCTCTCGAAGACAATATTCTTAAATGCTTAGCCCATACTAGACTGCGAACAACCTATCCGCTGAATAGCATATATTTCAAGAAGAAATCACTTCTTTTTTTACTGATTTGTCAATTATCCTAATCACATAATGCAGAAGCATTAGTTGGGCGGTCAGGAGAATCGGCTTTGTAATGGTGTGTGCGCGCGTGTATGTGTAGGTAAAGGGGTAAAGTTGCCACTGGTAGGCAGGCTAGCAACACGTTCAGGCACAGAATGTTCCTATAGTATAAGTCAATCAAGGACACGGAGCATGACCAATAATTTAGTACGACCTTAAATTTCTAAAGATTACTTAGTAAAATTACATTTCCAAGCCATACATCATCTGGAATGACACACGCTACTGAATTATGTTTTAGTAGATAGAAAATCGGGGTACATTTCTGCATTTGTCTCGAATGTTCAACAACAATGGTCACATGTCCACCTTAAATGTCAGAAACGCTCTCCTGCCGTCCAATCAAATATTTTTTAGATCAGCTGATTCTTACGCTGCCATTTTGTCTGCCGGGGTATGCTGGCTGTGAGAAAAGCCAGTCTAACCACCACTACACATTCAAGAAAACCTTAGGAAAATATTAGAACGGTATGAGTTGGATGTCTTGAATAGTCGTTTACTACGATTTTGTTTGAAGAAAATTGGGGCAAGTTTTATGGATATATTGGACTACACACGTAAAGTCCCAGTGTTCAACAACTGGCACGAGACACGAAAATATCGGGGTTGTGAAATAACCCCAACCCGGTGAATCCAACGTTCGACGCCGTTTGATAGCTACTAGCAAGCTAGTGGTGCTAACAGGAAGGGGAGCTGCTTTCTGGTCTTCCTCTGGTCCGTCTACCACCACTCTGAAGTTGGCAAGCTGGACATCATATTTTTTTGATACTTTGCGTTCGTTATGTTTCGCTCGAAATCAATGGACTACTCTGATAGAAGAAACTTGACGTTACAGTAAACACAAAACGTCTGCGCAAGTTGAAGACGAAACTGATTGGATGTTAGCCAGTTGGCTAAACCGATTTAAATTCGGGGCACATGGGTATATCGCCTGTGGGCTCTGATCTTGTTAATTGACAGTACATATTCAGTTAGCTAGCTATGTTTATATGTAGCCTACGAGCTGATATTTCTGTTTACAAATTGCACAGTTGGACTCTTTCCTGGTTCGAATGTTGCAACGGAAATATTAGCTAACACAAGCTTGGTCACTTGTTAGAAGTTTTTATAACTACCGTATACACAATACGTTGTAAATTAGTCAGCTATTCGCAAGGGAGACCATATATTGTGCGCCCTGATTTTTGCCTGCAGCCAGCTAGCTATTAACTAATCCCCCAAGGTTGTAACAAAATACTTAAAATTAGCCTGACATTTTTCGACGATGCCGGACTACTGTTAACGTCATATCATTTTTCTAAAGAAGGAACCAATTGACGTGGCCTAAAAAACTTCACATTCTCGTCATCATTGGTGTTACGCACGTCAGTTAGTATCCAATCATTGGACCTTGTGTTTTGATCATCTAGCTAATTATCGTGTTTTTTAATTGTAACGTCCCAGTGACAAAATGTCAGGACAGTCTATAACGGATCGTATCGCCGCGGCACAGCACAGCATGACGGGGTCTGCTATCAATAAAGCAGTGTGCAAGGCCACGACGCACGAAGTCAGCGGCCCCAAGAAGAAACACCTTGATTGTAAGTGGTGTGTGCGCGTGCTCTGTGTGCGCGTGCTCTGTGTGTGTGTGTGTGTGTGTGTGTGTGTGAGTGTGACTGCGCTCATCGCGCTTAAATCAAAACCAGACATACCTGTGTAGCTTGCTAAATTGTTGCATTCCACCCGTGTATACGTATCGATAGTTCGAATCAATGTAGCAGACCACAATAGTCTACATTTGTCAATGAATTCATTTCGACCAAGTCACACGGACCTACTGTTTCTGTCTGGGCTGTAGCTGGTCATTGAATTTATTAGCAGCATGATGATGATCATCATTATTGTGACTGAAGCTTATACAGTCTACCGTATTTCCCTGTAACCCTTGTATTATGGTTTCGTTTTCTATGCCCCTTACTTATGCAATGCAAAAACCCTCTCTGACAGAGAAGTTGAATTTGAACTTGATGTCTAGTAATTATTCGGTGCCTCAATATATTAGGCTAGTTGCTGCGATGTCCCCACGTCTATGTTTGCAGACTGAAAACCATTAGAAATGTAGTATTGAAGCCTGGTTCAAGGATTGCTCATTGAAACGACAAATCAAGTCTCTGGATCAGACTACACAGGAAGCAGAGGAGGAGACATCTGCTCTGCAGCCGTTACAGTGCTTAGGATTTCTTTAGGGTGTTGTCATGACTCGTTTTTCTACACACTTTTGCTGCTAAGATGTATTCTAGCTAGGCCTGTAGCTAGGCTATGTTTAGGGTGAACATGTGCATACATTTGATTGTTTTTTGATTAGGGTATAACAAAAATAAAACAATGAAAATGTCTAACCACAGGTGTAAGTCTGGCGACTACACCCGCTCGTAGTGGATGCCCCCTTCTTAACCCACATCCATGACATGTAAGATGGTTCCAGTGGAACAGCTTGTTCCATCACAGTGAACAAGAAATGAATAAATCCAGTTTTTAGACCTAAACCATGGTGATATGGACATGGACACTGCTTGTTTTATTTTATTATCCCACCCTGGCTTGAAGGTCAAATTAATTTGTTCAAATGTATTTGCTGTGAAGAAACATGCTTGAATTCAAATGGTGCTGTATCATCACTGATGTCTGTGTTGCTTTACAGCTGCAGCCCCAATCACCCCAGCTTGACATTCATGCATCATTGGACAAAATAAATGGCGTTTTGAAGCCATTTAGTGTCATGATTGGGCCTGTCTCCCCCAATTACCTCTGGCTGTGCTTCTAGAGATGATGCTGTCTCCCTCCTCCCAGCTGCGTATTGCTTATCGGAACTGGTCAGCTGTATACGTTATCCTATTTTTAATGGTCTGAGAACTACATTTGACAGTCACTTAACAGATGCTCTTTTTTCAGTGACTTAGTGTTCAGTACTGTTCATTTATCTTTAGATGGTCGGGGGAAGCACATAACTAAGTAAAACTGCTTGGTGGCCTGTTCTTTTTTCTTTATTAGTTAAAGAGAGCGCAGGGGCACCAGACCTCCCTTTTGTCTTTTAGGAGCTGACATATTAATAGTGGTTTCTTTTCAGGTATGATTGGTTCAGAGGTCACAATTAGCGCCTTGCATTTGCGCCTGGCCAGTCGCTAAAGGCTAAGTACTAGCTGAGTGTGGTTAACTGCACTGCATGGGCGGTGCACGTGGTCAATTAGTGATTGGAGGTAAGGCGAAGGCCAAGTGATTGCAAGGCCTTTCAATTGCTGCTGTGTGCTCCCTCTTTGTATTCCTTGTGGTAATTAGAACATGTGCCATGGTGAAACTCCTCTGGGTTAAACCAACCAGTCAATTTACACTTGGCTAATGGCAGTTGGCCGCCATGACAACAGTGCTAGGGTTTTAGGAAAAGTGCTCTTTTTTAAATGTCAACCCGACCAATTCCACACAATAGCCATGACAACCTAGGCTCTGTGCACAGCGTGGTCATGTTAGGCACAATCTGCCATAAAACTAGGAGGCATAAGTGATGTCCTGCTAAACGGCAAGCATTTGATACTGTTATCCAAACCCATTACAGGTTAACACGTCCATGGTTTGATTGCAGCAGTCTCGTAAAGTGTAAAAATGCTAAACACATTTTTTCAAAGCAATATCACGTACCCCAGTTTAAGTGATCCAATTCGTGCTCACATTTATGGGGCTTGTTTGAAACCGTTTTTTTTTTTTTTCTCAATGCATTTAATTTACCATTACCTGATATACTGCCAGAATTGATAGTCACTGTCAACCTTGAATGACCACAGAGTGAATGTCAGCCTATGACTATGGTTGTGGTTGTGTTTGTTTGTGTGTGTGTGTGGTCCCACAGTAAGGCTTGGACTTTGGCACATATTCAGAATTTAAGTATGGGGGCACCTTGAGAGTTAATTTCTCTGAGTGTGTGTGTGTTTTAAGGTATTTTAAGATATATCTTCTAGAACGATATTCTAGAAAGAATTCCTCTAGAATCATAATGATTGGCCTTACTTACTTTCCCTGATAAAATCTATTCAAATGGTCGTCCTTGGCCTTTTTACTAGGAGTGAATAGCAGCGATTCCCTGCAACGGACAGCGAAGGGAACAGCTGGCCTAGGTGGATTTGTAATGGGTACGGGAACGATGGCTATTATCATTGGCAGAGACTGGTTGCAGTTACTGCACAATAAACAGCTTGGATTGTGTTACCACATATATTATGTCTTAGTGGCTGAATCCCTGTGGTCTCCGTGACATGCGAGCCGGTCAGCGCACGGTCCACTTTGATGCCGTGCAGGTTTTTAGCAGGACTGGCAACTCAGGTTTTTTGCTGGGCCCTGGAGATTGTGGAAAAATCCTCTAAAGCAGGCTCAGCTCGGAAAAAGTATTGCACTCTCTCGTCTATTCGACGGTGTCTCGTGGACAATAGTTTCTGTCATGGACTCCTGCTAACTTGTGTGTGTGTTTTGTGGAACATTCAGTGCTCCTCCTGTCCCCCACATGCTCAGGTTGTGGTATTTTTAGCCTGGCTGGCTGACTCGGTCCTTTGGCCTTGTCTTTCAGCTTCTGTACCTTCAGACAACCTTCCTCCCCTCCCCTTATTCTCTCGGTTGGTCTGTCTCTCCCTGTGTCCGTTTTGTTTGTCTGTCTGCTCTCTCGCTTTTCTCACCTGTCGGCCGCTCGCCCTGTTTGTCTCACGCTCCTGATCCCCTGGCTCTTCTCGTCTGGATTCACATTGGCACTGGCTGTGGAACGAGAGTTGTCTGAAAGAGGGTGGGAACGCTGTGCTGGACTAGTTGGTAGGAATCACTGCAGACACAACCACCATCCCCAAACCCTCCATGTCGCTGCAGCTGGAGTCACACTCCCATGGCACATACCCCTTCAGAGAGAGAGAAAAACCTGGAATGAAGTGTAATAATAAAGACTGTGGAAATTGTAGATGGACAATCTGGTTTGGAAGCAGGTCCCTGATCTGCTTTTCCCTCCCCACATTCTAACCATCACGGTGGAGTGCCAAGATGCAGGCTTAGAGGGAGGTGGTATTCTGTGTAGGAGTGCTGGTCCAGGATCGTGCCCCCACTTCACATCAATATAATGCTATTTATTATGACCTGGATTTGAACACTCGAGGTCTGCGCTCTTGCTCATGGTGTCTCAGTGTGGCCTAAAGCCAAGTCGAGTCGTTCGCTATTGGTATAAAACCTACTGAAGACTCTTAATTGGGGAAGTTTCGCTTCATTCACATTGTAGACTTGGTTCCATTTGAATGCATGATTCCAATTGATTGTCAGGGAGGCGGTGCAGAGTAGCAGTGTCTCCAGCTCAGTACGGATTTGTCTTTTTTTCTCAGTAGTTAGTATTTTTTTTTTTTTTTCGGCTTTCCTTTCTGCATACGTAGGCAGACACGCACACACTTTAGAACCGAATTTGGATGATTGCTTTAACAAGCAATTGTTCTTTTCAGCGGTCTTCATAATAGAATCATGCTTTTGAAATAAAGGGAGTTCTGGTATATGTATTCGAGTTACGTCCTCTTATCCTGGTTTCATTGTTCTGTGGAGGAATGTAGAATTGTCAGGAAAATTGGGTCCTCTAAAACAGGGATGGACGGAGACGCAAAGGTAGCAAGAAAAGAGCTGAAACGAGGAAAGATTCCCATCTGTAGACTAGATCTATTAATAACCCTTCTGCCGTCTATACCTCCTCCCTTTCTCTCGCCCTCTGAGGGATTTGGGGGACTCGTGCAAGGGAATCCTTGCGTGTGTGTGGCAGGCATGCAAAGAATCAGCAAGAGATTATAAGATATGCAAGGTGCTTTCCTTTAATCTTTCCACTAGATGCATAAGATCGCTGACCAGATGTACTCTTAAACCTGGTTCCCCCTGCAACTGCGTGTTCTTCCTAACTCCAGCACTAGCAAGGCATCTCAATAGATTTTCACAGCATCTTCTCCTTAACTGACAAAACTAGGGCTTCATCTCAATCTACTTCGGTCTCCAGTGCTCATCCCCTGGCTATCTATTGTTGATTCAAGCTGCATTGGTTTATATCCACTGGTAGCTAGAGGCTTTGTGCAAAGGCTTCCAAAGCAGCCTTTGAAAGAGGATCACTTGACTTGAAGGACTTCATGTCTATTGATTTGCCTAGCTATCCTTCAGTTGTTGTTCGCTACGTCTCCCATCATGATTCTGTGCCTTTCTGTGCCTTGCTGTGCCAGAGCATGGGCATGTGGTGTGGTTGATTAGGTAAGAGCCCTTTGCTCAGGCCAGTACCGGGAGGGGATGTTGCGGAGTACCAACCAGGGCATTTGAGAGGGCAAAGGCCATGCCAGCTCTGTGCTGACCCATTTGAACTCTGCTGAAGGCACAATAGAGCTGTGTACAAACACCCACAAACAGAAGCTGTTCTGTGAATCCTGAGTAGTACATATGAGCTCACCACTCATCTGGTGAATCTGTCTGTCCTCTTTGTATTTGTTTCCAGCCTTCTATCATTTCATGGTTTAGTAAACCCGTATATCTGATTATGGTTTTCTAATGTATTATTAGAGTTCTCAAGTGTTTTATTAGTGTTCTCGAATGTCTTTAGTGGGGATGCTGTTAATTTATAACCTTTGTAGTCTTTTGCAGATAATGTAAGATTTGTTCGGAGAGACTTAAGTAATAGTTTGATCTGCCTTTTGATAGGCAAATATTTTATTTAGCCTGTATAACTTTTTGGCAAATTTAAGACAATGTATTTGGATGCTTTTTTGTCTCGTTATATAGACTTGCAGTCGCCAATACCAAACCTATATTTTGTTGCTAGCATTGGACACGTTTTCGATGCCGGCATCTGGTCGTTGCGATCTTAACAGCAGCAGATCCCAGTTTTAACAAAATATCAACCATTGGATGTACATCACAAGAGCTCACCACCTTCAAGAGCTGGTTGTAGCTGGAGGCACAAATATAAGCCCAGTTTGTAATTGAGGCTTGCCTTTCATTTGGGAAAATCTGTTTGTTATTCAGTTATTGGTGGTCTGTTAGCAGGGAGTTTAACTTAAATATTTGTATCTATAAAGTGTTAGCGGCAGGATTCTACATAGTGACCCATGTCGTTTGAAGTTATCCGAATCTTATGTTTGTGCCATGAGGTAAGGTATTCAAAGTTTATTTGTATAATCGTCATGTAGAGAACCACCAAATGCATACACTCCTGAGACTGGCTGGCATGTAGGTTTTCCAGGTAGCTCTCAAATGCTCTGTGGATGGCCATGGGTGGAGGAGAGAATGAGGCCACACACTGTTCAGCCATGCCTGTTCATGGTCCTGCATATTGCAGGTTTGCATAGATGAGATCCACCACTGCCACGCCCCTGAATGAACTAGCCTCTCTGGTCTGCTCTGCTCTCACCACAGCCACACTAATACTTTTTTCAGTCTTTTTCTTTCCTTCCTTCTTTCTCCCTTCCTTTCTCATTCTCCCTTTGTTTCCTTCTCTTTGCTATGTCACCAAATTTTGTTACCACCCTATCCCCTTCCTACACTTCATTTAAGACAGCTGCCTTTGACACAGCCGAAATGTTTCCATTCCCTTTAAACCAGCATATATAAACCCTACGTTATAGCGAGAGAGGCATACGCCCGTGTGTGTGCTCACATTCCCCACAGACCCAATCAGCCCTTCTCTTTTTCACTCCAGAATGCGATTGACAAATCATCAGAAAGAGAAAGAGACATTGGATTTTGTTCACCATGTGAGTTTTGCTATGCTGCATACATGCATGTCAAAAATATGCTCCAGGGAAAATGTCATATATGAGATTCGACTGATCTCTGGATGAACCGAAAACTCTTGTCGCTAACCTAGGACCCATACAAAAACCTTTTTCTCACTAAGAGAAAAAGGTATACCAAGTATAGGCAAAAATATCGGGAATTCGAAACCCCTTGTTGTATAATGTTAGCTTGGATGCCTAACTAGCTAGCTGGAATCTAATTCGTTATTAAGGCTATTTAGAGTCCTAAATAAATGTTTTGCCATTTCCCTTGTAGATGGTAGAGGGCTGAACTTTTTCAATCTGCTTTAACGTACTTAAAAATTGATAAGTATAACCTTACCTAAGTAAAATAAAGCAATTTATCAAAGTTTGCGTTAAAAAGAAAAGCACTCACCACTAAAATTAAATGTTGGAATTTGACGGGGCTAACGCAGTCGTGCGACAGCTCAAATGTTGAGCGTAAGACTACCGACTAAACGGACTACTTGTAGACAATGTATTAAGCCCTAAATAAATCCCAATGTTTCACTACTAAATCTGAATCCTCTTCATTTCATTGGAATTTTTTGAGCTAGCGGGGACCATTAGACGTGATCCCTACTAGAAATGACGCATGACAGAACTTGAATATTTTGTGTGTTTTTTATGTTTTGAAGGAGATCTACATCTTGTAAATGAATCTCACTCTCATTATGAATTAGTGTCTGCCTGTCTCAAAGCCCAACAGGGCGGTTCTGCTACATTCTAACAAGGTGGGAATGTTTTCATAGTAATGGGTGTGTTATAAGTAGACCATAGTATATCAGTAACGCCTGCAGTGTGGGAAACAAAACCAGGCAGGGAGAAAGATTTGGATTGAGAGGAGAGGCAAGAGCAAAGAAAAATCATTTCGATACCTTGCAAAGGTATTCAATCCAATTTTACTGAATTACAAATAGTGCATTGACATTTCATTCTCTTTTAAACTTAAAATAATATCCAAATGTTTGTATCTAAGTGAGATGAAGTTGAATCAATATTCCGGACGCTGCGGCACACCAGCACTGAAAACTGAGAAAATCTGGTCTCAACACAGGTGTTTAACAAGAAGGAAACATGTGATGGAAGCTAATAATCACTTTGAAGGAGCTACAGCTGGGTTCTTTAACCTTGTCCTGTCCTGTAAGAATTTGTATTGTTACTTTATTCCTTGCACTGGAATTGTTTTAAATATATTGACCGAATTTCTTTTTTGCCCTCTCTCGAATTTGGCCTGTGTTCACCTTAATTTCTGAAACCCAAATCCACAAAACTGAAGTTGTGGGGATTGTTTTTCTTTCAGTGGGATAGTGCAGGTCAGTAAAAACAAGTGTCTAGCCTTTGGATCATGTCAGTGGCAGGCCCGGGCCAGCAACATTATCGTTGCATGTTAGGTCAACATCTTTTATCAATGGTAGCCTATTATAAATGGTTGATTGCCAAATACACTTCTGATTTATTGCCAAACACCTCTGATTTATTGCCTAACATATCTACTACAAGATATCATTATCAACAGTCTACTGCTTCTTGAAACTTGAGTGACCCTTTTTTTGTCAAGTGAAAGAGCTTTTCAATGGATGGACAGCAGTACCTGTGCCCTGGAGGCAATGACTTAGTGCTGTGCCACACTGAAAGAGACTACCCCCACCAATTTTTGTATTCTTGCTATTTTACATTCTCATACAAACAGGATGTAAGCTCAAATAAAGATAGTATTCCGCAGTCATGTCTTCTACCCTTCGAAAGGACAAACTTTAAAGGTTATTTTGTGAAAAGATTATTTTCTCACTTAACTACTGTCTTTGTCTCAATTATCAGCTTTGTTAGATCAGTTTTTCTTCACTGTGCTCCAGCAATGGCATTCTTTATCCATTTTTGAAGGTCTGTGTTTCATTGACCTTTTTAACATTTACATTTTTGGTCATTTACAGAAGCAATTAGGGTTAAGTGCCTTGCTTTAGATATCAACATTTTTCACTTGGTCATTTCAGTTAGACCCAGAAACATGTCGGTTTGATTAACACCACTATTTAACACTGAAGAACTAAAATATTTTATTTTAAAACCTAAGGTAATTAGATTCCCTAAAGGCAGCCATTACAGCTGCAAGCTTTTGTGGGTATGTCTTTAAGAGCTTTACATCTGTTTTTAGCAATTTCTTATATTACAATTTACTTTTTTTTTTTGACAAGGCTAATTGGCTCAATCATACTATAAAATAAATATATTCAGCGAAAATAATCATTGCTAAATTTTACCTATATCAATTATAATAAGTAAGCAACTAGAAGCAATTTAACACGTTTCTTACAAAAACCACTTCAGACATGGTCTGGCTGGCTAGTTACTGTTTTAAACTTTGGGGCGTTCTAGGAACAGGTATGTTACCTTTATTTCACACAGGTCTTCTCTATTTACCTATTTGTGTGATTTATAAAAGCAAATGTCTGCACCTTAGCTTTGTTGTGGCATTTAGAATATCTATGCAGTCAAAACATTTTCTAAGTAGCTGTTTGTGTGGGTGTGCGTTGAATTTTCCAGACATTGTGTTACTTTATGTAGGTCACTGACAACAAGTTCCAAAGAAATCTGTTTAACTCTGCAAAATGTTTTCTTGGAGACAATACAATCCAACGCACCGTTATGTTTCATTGGTTTGGCTAACTAAAGGTGTACAGACTTCTGTTTGGCCAACTTGACCTATACCCAACCCAAAAAACGCTGAGACCCGAGAGACTAAAATCCTGTTAGCACCAATGTTCCCTCAAATGTTTAAGGTTACTAAGAAAATGCCTGGTTTCCTGATTGGAAACTTTAAAGTTGTGAGAATTCTTTGCAACTTTTGGCATGCAATTTATAGTCTACACTGAAGCCATACTTACTCATGGACAGTAGCCCATTGTTGCTATTTGTACATAATTTAGGCCTATAAGAGTTTTGGGTAAATAAAATTGCAAATCCATACATACATTTTTACGTTAGCCTGACATTCATCATTTTATCCAGGGTCTGTGACGTGGCCCACCACGTTAGAAATAATCCACTGTTTAATGTGAAACATTAACAGTAATATTTAAATACTACCTTTGATGCTATATTTTACTTAGCATTTCATGAAAACGTAATTAGAAAGTATTAATAAACCATATACATTTCTTGGTAGCTAAATAAATAGGTTTTAAACTAAATGCGTTTTGTCCTCAGTTTGTAGGGATTAGGCACCATTTCTGTTTTAAATTTGTTAACTAGCTATGTAAAGTGTAATCACCCTTAACACCTTATACTCAACACAATGTCATCCACAGTTGGTGTTTCTCCAATGTCTATTAAATGAATGGACTTTCATATTGATGTGTTCTCACAGACCTGGAGGAGCCTACTGGCAATGCCTGGCGTGCTGCTTAAACTTTGCATTTTCCCTCCCCAGACCTGATCCACTGCACCAATGAGATGAATGTGTCGGTTCCCCAGCTGGCAGACACCCTGTTTGAGAGGACAGCCAACAGCAGCTGGGTGGTGGTCTTTAAAGCCCTTATCACTACCCACCACCTCATGATGTACGGCAATGAGGTGAGTCGAGAGGACGAAACCCTTCCAGCCTAACACTCTCGCACCCACCTACTCAGCCAACCGACCACATCCACTCAGGCAAACACGCATCCACCCAGACTAACTCACATTTATCAACCACACCCAGCCAACTATGAATCCCACCCAGCCAATGTTGCATCCACCCAGCCAACAAACCCCTCAACCATCAAACAGAATGTGAACCCAACTTCCACTTTTTTCATGAAAAGCAAATGGTGATCATTGGTGAATGCACCGTTTTTGGATGACTCAATCGATTGTTCGTCACTGACCACTGCCGTAAATGTCCCTAAACGTTGTCTAACGATGTCTTTACTTTTTCACTGTTGTTAGCATTAAAACATCACAGAAAGAGGATGTCCTCTTTTAGCAAGTACAGAAGTTTCCACCTACTACTCCGGCGGTGGTGAGATTGAGACTCAAGAGAGACAGATACCAGGAGTGTGATGACAAGAGAGCCATAAGGAATAAAAATGTGGGGAGAGTGACGACACGTGAATGAGGTGGGGGGGGTCGAGAAAGAAGTTGAGACTGACTGCCTTTTCCCAGTCTCTCTTTCCATTAGTGTTATTCTTGATTGGCTCGGTTGGCAGCATTGTGAAGTAGAATGCTGTTTCAGACAAACAAGCTTGCGTCAATACTACATTTTTTTTCACCAGCTTTTTTGCCCCTGCAACTTTTGCATTTTTCTCTATTTACCCTATTTTCTTTTCTCTTGTTCAGTTTCTGGCCGTTTAAAACTTTTTACATTTTATATGTACAGTGATGTAAAAATGTTGTAATGTTATACTAAAGAATGACAAGATAAAACAAAGATTTCTATATGGGTTATGTTCACCATGTATGTTCCACTGGGGGGCCTTTTCTCACATCAACGAGCAGTCACGGTTGACATTTTTGTTGGTGGTTAATTGTCGCACGTATAATTGTTTATATTGTAAATTTTATGCCACTGTTATAGTGTAAGCCAAATAATATTGTAAGCCTAAAAATACACATGATAGATCAGGAGAAGATTCTTTAGATTTATGGTGTTTACGCTTTTGAGGGCCACTTTTGTGTTGCAAATCGGCAATTTGCCTCCTCAAAATTATTGGGCTGGCCTCTTTCATTTAGCTTATTACCTAAAAGCGCCCAAGGCAGTGCGGTTGTTTGGCTTTGGAACTACCTCAAAACTGCCAGGTGATGACATTTTCCTGCGCATTATGATGTTTCAACCCTCTGCTGCAAATATTATAGCCTAGTTATTTGAAATGGCCTTCCTCATGTAGCAAAATGCTTTTCAATGCTCATTTAATAAATGCCGTTAAATTAAATAAATAAAAATGTACAAGGATGATTCATTTTATTTTAAAACGTTAATTTGCACTGGCAAAATATTTCTATTGATGCATTTTAATGCGCCTTATCTTGTTATGAAATATACGTCTAAATGACAATGTCAACTTTCTATATTAAAAGTCAAGATATTTTCCACACGCTGCGTTAATAGACTAATGCTGAGTCTTTTTCTTTTTTTTGTTGTTAAGAGTTGACGCGACTGTAATGCGTTTATTCAGCCCTAGTCACAAATCGTGCTCCTGTGAATGCGTTTTAAAGTATATGCAACACGTTTTCTGGGCCCGAGCTCATTTAGGATTGACTGATGTTCCCAACTTTGCGCCACTAAGCAACACAGAAACAGCCTCTTCTAACGTTAAAAGCTAAGGCCGCTTTGGTACTAGCATATTGAGTAAAGAAATTATAATAAAAAAAAAACAACAACAATTATTGCTAAAGAAACACTACAGTCAGCAGCCGCTATGGGGTTCTAAAGGAAGGCCGTCAACGGCCCATATAGGATCTAATGGGTTTAATTAGTAAGGTATCCTGTTACTGTGTTCATTGCAATGTAGCATTCAAATTTGCTTTGTTATTTGGTTGATTCCTTCTCGTCTGTCAGATGCACTGCCCAATTAACTAAATACATTAGTAATATATAAAGATCAAAATCCTTATTGTACATTGAATTAATTGACGTCACAGACAATTCTTACTCGTCCCTCAGTAGTGTGGCCCCCATGTGCCTGTGTGCGCTCCTGACTACTTCTGGGCTTGCCCCTGATGAGACGGCGGCTGGTGTTCTGGAGGATCTCCTCCTAGGCCTGGATCAGGGCATTCATAAGGGGAGTCTGTGGGGCTACTTCGCTGCATTGGGTGCCCCGATACGTAACGTCCCCGACTTTCTCAGTTTGATTCATGTCTGGGGAACGTGAGGGCCTGTCAATGGCATCAATGCATTTGTCTCCAAGGAACTACCTACACAATCTGGCCACATGAGGCAAGAACTTTTTCCACAACAGGAGGAACCCATGCTACCAGTAGTGACAAGGACACAAAATTAGGAGTTATTCAGAACGGATAAGGAATTGGAATTAGTCTGGAAGGGTAAGGAGAGGGCAATGGTCTGTGTGCACCTCCTGCAAAACCATTCCTTTTAGATGTGCAATTGACTTAGTGTTGTTCTTTTTTTCTTTTTCTTTCTCCATTTTATGTTTTTTCTTGGATTGTTGGTTAAAAACATTGGAGTAGTGGTTTTCTCCTTTATTGTCCATTTTGAATGGTTAGATCCTTCTAGATCTTATTTCTCTAGTTATTAGTTTGCGACAGGAGCTGTGACCCATTATTTTTTAATTTTTTGGGTGGTGTTGTTGTGTCCAGAGGGCACGTGGGGGAGGATATGCTGCCCAAACAATGCATTTGTTTGTACTCCTGTGTGCTCTGTTTTTCAACAGTTTGGCCATTTAGGTCATGGAAATTTGTTTTCTTTAATGTTGAATAATTTTCACACAGTAGGTGGCAAAAAGGACATTTTCTCTTTTTATAAGTGTTCTCATTTGTTTGTACCCAAAGATGCCAAATTACTGGCTTGATCTCTGGCTGGCCTTATACTTTTCTGACTGGCTCTATCACTCTTTCTCCCTGTCCAGCTAGCTTTATTTCTTTCTGGCTCTATCGCTGTTTAGCTGGCTCTAGCTGGCTGGCTCTAGCTGGCTGGCTCTAGCTGGCTGGCTCTAGCTGGCTGGCTCTAGCTGGCTGGCTCTAGCTGGCTGGCTGTATATTTTACTAGCCAACTTTATACCTGCCTGACTGGCTCTGCTCTCCTGGGAGTCTGGCCTCTTCCTTTCCCATATTAAGTTAAATTACTGTTGTAAATCTGCTGTTTACACCTGCAGACTTGAATACAATATGAATAGCAGAGGTTTTTCATACGGGAGCACACTGATAAAGTGCTGATGATGAGCATGTGGTCCTGTCTCCCATCACAATAGAGGGAGTACCAGAGCTACATTGGGATTGAAGAGAGGGGGTGGATTGACCAGCACCGTCTGTGTTTAGTAGCTAAATAGATTTGCCTTGCCACTCTTAACTCGGTTGGGCGGTTTGGGCACATGTAGGTGCCACAAAGGTAGAAGACTGTGTGTTCCTTCCTGGCGCATGGGGGATTTGGAATAGACTCCATGGTTGGGCATGCAGCGTGATGAGATGTAGAGCAGCATCCAAAGAAACGCCACAACTGTCAAGGCAATACAGGGAGACAGAGTATGACAGAATACTGTAGATCAGCAGGGCCTTAAAAATGAAAGTTGTTTACCGCAACCTCAAGTGTATTATTGCTTTTCTTTAACTAGAAATAGTTTGTTTCTGCTTAGGCCAGCTCGTTGTTTGTTGGATTTGCACTGATATCTATTGTCAGACAGTCAGCCTGGCAATTTTTTCTTCCAAAGAGATTCAGTCCCATGACTCCCATCCCATCCTCTGTTGCTGTCTGAGCCAGCTATTTGTTAGTGCCATTTGTGCTTACATTTTTCAAGACGTCGGCATTCAATTCATTCCATTTATTTTAGTTGATATTGGCCTTGGGCTCTCCAGCCACCATTAATATCTATAGCACATCATCTGATTCATCAAGCAAGCAGATTGACACTATTGTGATGAAAATGAATGAACATTGAAGGATTTTCTAGTGAAATGGCATTAGAGTTATAGTCTCAACTATGCCCAGTATTCAGAAATTAATTCAAGAAAAATAGCAGATCAACAGATTTGTGATAATGGAATTCTAAACATGCTTGGTACATTTTGTCAGGTCTCTCTGCTTCCTACAACATGCAATGGTCATAAATCCCCAAATTAATGTATAAACTGAATGAAAGTCACAAAAGGGTTCTAAGAAACATGCTTGCAGAGTTTGAAATGTCTGACAGCATCAGGTCATGTCAAAATGTTATCCCTCTTTGAAACTAGCCTTCTAACATCCGAGGGATGTTGGAAGACGTCCAGGGATAAAATATCCTTCCAACATCCGAGGGGTGTTGGACGACGCAGGGGGGGAGGCAGATATGGACTGTGGACTCAAATGCTCCAGTGGAAAAGGGTGTGATCAGTGACGCACACAACCCCCAGAGGGAACGAGGGATGAGAGAAGGACCGGGAGGAGAAGAGGAAGACGGGAAATTAATTGACAGGAAAAAGATGGACAATGAAGAAACTGAT